>CM036586.1:217497277-217632762 GCA_020745705.1 Hemiprocne comata
CTGTGCATGTGTGTGTCCCTGTGCACACGTGTGTGTCCCTGTGCACGCGTGTGTCCCTGTGCATGTGTCCCTGTGCATGTATGTGTCCCTGTGCACACGTGTGTGTCCCTGTGCATGTGTCTCCCTTGTACAGCAACTGTGCACAAGTGTGTGTGTCCCTACACATGCACAGCACCTACAGACACGTGTGTGTCCCTGTGCACACACACGTGTCCCTGCACCTGTGCATGCGTGTGTCCCTGCACACGCCCTGCCACACCAGTGCCCAGGTCCCAGCAATGGGGACAGGGATGGGATGAGGATGGGGATGGAAAAGGGGAAAGGGAGAGGGAGAGGGAGAGGGAGAGGGAGAGGGAGAGGGAGAGGGAGAGGGAAAGGGAAAGGGAAAGGGAAAGGGAAAGGGAAAGGGAAAGGGAAAGGGAAAGGGAAAGGGAAAGGGAAAGGGAAAGGGAAAGGGAAAGGGAAAGGGAAAGGGAAAAGGGAAAGGGAAAGGGAAAGGGAAAGGGAAAGAGAACGACGATGGGGACATGGATATGGATGAAATGAGGGTAGGGATGGGGACAGGGAAGGGAAAGGGGACAGGGATGGGGTCAGAATAAGGATGGGGATGAGGATGGGGACAAGGAGGGGATGGGGATAGGGACAAGGATAGGGATGGGGATAAGGAGGAGGATGGGGACAGGGACAAGAATGAGGATGGGAATGGGGACAGGGATAGGGACCAGAAGGAGGATGGGGAGAGAGATGAAGACGGAGATGGGAACAGGGACTGGGTCACTGACAAGAATGGGGATGGTGACAAGGATGGGGATGGGCACAGGGGTGAGGACAGGGATGGGGATGGGGACAGGGATGGGGATGGGGACAGGGATTGACCGGGATGGTTTCTCTCCCCCCCAGGCCCACCCAGGGGGTGGTTGTACTTGGGTGGTTGTACTTGGGGGGCACAGCACAGTGCTGGGGGATGGGGGGTCTGCCCAGCCCCGAATCCAGGGGGAGCAGCAGCCATGTTCCCTGGGAAACTTCATGCCCTCTGTGCACACACATGTGCAAGCACACGTCAGGCCACACGCATGTGCACACACACACCTGGGGGCGTCAGTGCTCACCTGAGCTTCCCCTGGGGGGGCAGCTCGTGGGGGGGGGTCATCACAGCTCAGCCGGGTTTCCCCATCCAGCAGGTAAATGTAGAGGTGCTCCTGGGGGGGGGGGGGAGACAGTGCTGAGGGACCAGGACCCCTCTGGACCCTCCCTGTCCCTCTGCAGGTCACCAAGGCCTTGTGTCACCCCCCAGACCCACCACAGGTCACCAAGGCCTTGTGAACCCCCCTCCAGATCCACCATAGGTCACCAAGGTCTTGTGTGTCCCCCCGGACCCCCACCCAGCTCTGCAGGGACCTGCTGGGGAGCCAGTGCCTGCCTCAGTTTCCCCTGGTGCACCAGGCCATGAGCCACAACACCCCATGCTTAAACACACATGCACAGCCACACATGTATGTAAATACATGTACACATGTGCATATAAACATATGTAGACACCCACATATGTACATAAGCACATGTACACACATGCACATATATATAAACATGTGCAGACCCACACATGTACACAAACATGTGTGCACACCCACACACGTGCACAAATGCAAAGACACACGTGCTCAGCCCCTCTGCCCAGTGGCTCAGGGGTCCCCAGAGCCACCACGAGCACCAGGGCCACCATCAGCCCTCCAGGGCCACCAGCACCAACTTCACCAGCAACCCGGGGCCACCACCTGCACCAGGGCCCAGAGAACCCCCCACCCAGACCAGTCCCCGTCCCCACGTCCCCGTGTCCCCATGTCCCCAGACCTACCACCCTGGGCAGCAGGGCCACCAGGCCATGGCGCAGGGCGTCCCGCAGGCCCGCGACGTTGATGGCAGCCCCCAGGCCCAGCAGGGCATCCTGAGGAGAGAGCAGAGCCACAGAGGGACATGGTCACCACCTGTCCCCTCCTGCCTGTCCCCAAGGTCCCCATGGCATCATGTCCTCCTTCCCCCTGGCCAACCCCAGCCAGCAGCCGCTGTTTGGGGTCAAAACGGGGCTTTTGGGTCAAAGCAAATGGTGCCCTGGAAAGCAGGAGAGGCCTTGGCAGCGTGTGGGGGGTACTGGGATGGGCAGGCTGGCTTACTGGGAGCACTGGGTGGGAGAGATGGCCCTGCAGGGAGACACAAGGAGGGGGTCCCCTGGGAGCCCAGTTTTGCAGGGAGGTGGCCCTGGAAGCCACATGTGGGGACACACGGCCCTGCACGAGCCACGGTGACACCAGCACGAGCCACAGTGACACTGGCATGAGCCACAGTGACACTGGCACGAGCCACAGCAACGTCCACACTAGCCACACCAGCCACACCATCACGAGCCACGGTGACACCAGCACAAGCCACGGTAATGTCTGTACTAGCCATGGTGACTACCTACAGTGGTGACTCCCAGCACTAGCCACACCAATGCCTGCACAAGCCATGACACCCCTAGAACTAGCCATGCCAACACCTGCACTGGCCATGCCAACACCTGGTGCTAACCATGTCAATGCCAACGCTGGCCATGCCAACACCTGCACTGGCCACGTCAATGCCTGCACTAGCCACACCATCACCTGCACTAGCCACATTGGTGCCAGTTCCTTTCCCTTCACAAGGAGGGACGAGCCCAGATCCATCCCCGCTCCCCATCCCATGCCACCTCATGGGGTGCACAGATGGAGCTCTCCCTATCCCCCCAATCCCCTGAATCCCTGGGATTTGCTTTTCCATTGCTCTAGAATTTGCTCCAAGCTCCATCCCCAACAATCCACCCTGGTGCCATCAGGGGGGGTCTGTCCCCAACCCTGCACCCCAGGGACCCTCACCAGGGCTGTGCCACCCACCCACCCTGGGTGCATCCTTGGCCAGATCCGATGGGATATTCCAGCTGGAGAACTGGGCTCTGGATGTTATTCCAACAGGGCTGCATCTCCAGTCACTTACTCACACTGGAGACACATGCACTGTAGAATACAGCCAGGCCTGGGCCGTGTGTCCGTCCTCGTGTCCCTCTGTCCCTGCGTCCCTCCATCCCTCCAGTCCCTCCATGGTAGCTCGGCATTCCCAGGATGGCCCAGAAGCTGAGGGGGATCCCCCCAGGGTTGCTCAGAGTATCAAATGCCAGCGGGATGCTGGGATGGACGGGTGGCAGCTGGAGGCTGGAGGTGGCTTTAGCGGGGTCGGGAATGTGGGAGCGATCCCGGACAGGGGTGGAAAAAGCTGCGGGAGCTAAAAAAAACTTCCCAGGGATGGAGAGAGTGGCAGGGGCAAGGGGGGCTGGGAAGGGGGAACAGGAAGGACATCCCACTCGTCTCCTTCATCCCACTTGTCCCTCTCATCCCACTCATCCCATTCCATCCATTCATCCCTCTCATCCTATTTGTTCCACTCATTCTGCTCATCTCACTCATCCTGCTTGTCCCACTCATCCAGTTCATCCCACTTGCCCCACTCATCTCGCTCATCCCGCTTATCCCACTTGTCCCACTCATCCCATTCACCTTGCTCATCCCACTCATCCCTCTCATCCCACTCAACCCATTCACTTTCCTCATCCCACTCATCCCATCCAACCCACTCATCCTGCTCATCCTGCTCCCAGCCCAGCTCCCCCAGCCTGGAGCAGCCCCTCTTCCCATACTCCTCAGGAGCCACAGCAGGGACCATGCACCCTTCCCACTGGGATCCAGCCCTGCTCCTCACCAGGCACGGAGCCAGCGTGCAGCCGGTGCCGCCATCCCGGCCACATCCCATTTTTTGCCATAAATAGTAATTCCCAAGGACCTGGGGCCGATCCCGAGCCCGGCTGGGGCCCCTGTCAGCTCTGTTTATGACTTGTATTTAATGGTCCCACTTGGGAGCTGGAGCAGCAAGTCCCTGCGGATGCTCTGGGAATGCTCAGAGCCACGGGAAGCGCAGGGATGGGGGCCCAACGTTCCCTGTATCCCCCCCACTGATTCCTTCTTCAGGCAAATCCAGGGAAATCTGGGGATCCAGCGGGATGGGGCACTGGGATCCATCCTGCTGGACCCTTCCCTTGTGGAAAGCAGTGGGATGGGGCACTGGGATCCATCCCACATCCCTAAACCAGGCAGGGAGCAGCAAGGCTTCGGCATGCTCTCTGCAGCCTGGGATCCAGGGAGCTAATCAAGGTGCTAATTAGCTTCCCAAAGCCAGGAATTTCAAGGCGAGTTTGCTCCACAGTCCCCTGGGACACCGAGGTTGGCAGTGAGGGGACAATGTCCCCTCCATCTCCGTGCCATGGGCCCCATCCTGGCACTATCCCAGTTTGGGGGGCAGCTGGGGGCAGTTGGGGGATTCTCCAGATCCATCCCCAGCTCCACAGACACTTGGCTGGGCCAGGATGTTGGGATGAGGCCGGGACATTGGGATGAGACCATGTTGGGGCACCAGCAGGGAGACGAAGCCATAGGCCACCCCATCCCTGCCACTTGGGATGTCACCAGGGTCACCAGACCTGGAGCCACCACACCTGGGAACGAGGTGTGGGCAGCAGCTCCTGGTCCCCATCCCGACCCAGGGACAAGGGACATGGGACAGCGCTGGGTGTCACCACCAGCCCCGGGTGCTGAGGAAGCTGCAGGAAGGGGGGGTAGTGCCCTGTCCCTGTCCCCATCCTTGTCCCCATCCCTGTCCCTGCAGCGCAGACAGGGACCATCAACCCGACACCAGTGTCACCTTTGCTCTGACCTGGCAGGACGGGGACACTGCTCTGGCTCTTCCTGTCACCCCAGCTGACCGGGTGCCACATGCCACCCCCCTGGGTGTCCCACGGGACAAGGGTCCCAGTAGGAATTTCACCAGCAGCTCCAGCCCAGCGCCGGAGCTGGATCTCTCCGCGATCTTTCCCGCCAGAGCCCCCGGGTGATTAGTGAGGTCATTCATCTCATTAACGTGCAGTAATTTGTCTTCACTCCCACATGAGCCAGGGCACAAATTCCACACCCCCACACACACCCCCCCCCCAATTTGGAAAAGCCAAATCTCACCACATCCCAACCATGGAAAAATGCCATTTTTTTCCTGTTGCCCCCCCTTTTATCCTTCGGGAGAGCAGCGCAGCATCCCGTTCCCAGCACAGCCCCTCCCCGACTCATCCCACATTCCCCCCCCCGCCCCTTACCCAGGACCCCACTGGGATGGAAAATCATCCGGAACATTCACCGGCAGTGAAAACATGGTGCTTTTTTTGGGGAAGGGGGAGGGATGGCCATGAGCTGGGGGGGGGGATTTCTGGGACAGATCCATCCCCCCGCTCACCCCCACCATGGCAGCCGCTGGGTCCGTGTCCCCCCCCCCCCAGCGTCTCTAGGTGTTTATGGAATAGAGAAATTCCATCTTGACCGGCTTCCTCTCCGGAAAGTCCCCGGGGTGGGGGGGGAACGGGGAGGTCCCAGGTCTTGGTGTTTGCACCTATTCCCCTGGGAGATGCACTGGGACAGAGGGAGAGGTCAGGGTGATGCTCCACACCCAAAGCCCCCCCCATCAGGACCCCCCCGGAGTGGACCGAGGCTGGATGCAGCACAGGAAGGATCCTGCTGGAATGCTCAGCCCCCTTTGTGATACTGAGGGGAAACTGAGGCGCAGGAAAGTGATATCCCAATTCCCAGGTTGACTGACAGGGGTCCTGGGCCGGGAAGGGGGGTTGGATGCACAGCCTGGATGGATCCATGGCTGCAGGAGCACCCATGGGTGCCGGTATCCCAACTCTCCCAGGTAAGGTCCCGGTCTGGCACAGGGTGGGCACAGATCTCCGTGCCCACGGGCATCGCCTCCTACTCCTCCCAGTACCCAACTCCCATGGGAACCATCCCAACTCCACGGGCAGACGCTGCCCCATGCGTTTTCCAAGCTCGGGATGCAACGAGATGGGGATGGGGGGATGGGGCGGGACTGGGGCAGGGAAAAGTGGGAAAGGGACAATCCTCAGAGTTGGCAGTGGAGAGTTGTGCCAGAACTGGGAGCACGCAGCCCGGTTTCTCGCCTTGCCCGAAGCCCTCTCGGCTTTGGGCTCATCCCATGGGATGCATTTTTAACCGGCTGCAGGCTCTGGATCTCGTCACGCTTTTCCCGGCTGACAGGGAAAAAAAAAGCCATTGGTGTTTGGATTCCTGCCGCCCCCGCCAGCTGGGAGGCAGCCGGCACAGCCTGTCCCCCCCCCCCACCGTGTCCCCCAGCTTGGGGACATCCCGCTGACTTGGGTCACCTGTTGGTCACCTGCGGGTCGATGCCGACAGGCAGCGACCCCCAAATCCTCTCCCATGCCACAGCTCCATCTCTTCCCAATCCCTTCCCCTTTCCCAGGGCATTTTCTCCCCTCCTGCCTCCTGCCAGACCCCCGCGACCCCTCCCTGTGCCCCCCACCCCTTCATTGTCCCCAGGGTGGGCGCACCCCTGCCCTCGCCACCCCAACACCCTGCCTGCACCCCCAAAATGGGCAGCTCCAGCTCCCAGGGGAACAGCCGTACTCCCTCCAGACCCTCCCAAAAAAAACAGCCCGCACCCCCACTCCCCCCCCCCAAAACCTGAGCCCCGGCAGCTGCAAGCAAACTCCCCCCTGCCCCCCACCCCCGCCAGTCCCCGCCGCCCTGCCCGAGCATTTGCCGAGCAATCTGGCGAGGATAAAAATATCCCAGAACCGTGATTCATCCTCCCGCCTCCCCCCCCTTCGCCTCCGGCGATGCTGAACCCCCCCCCCAGCCCTGCACACCCCTCTCCCTCCCCGGGGGGGGACACAGCTTCCCCCCTCCCTTCCCCGTGGCGGTTAATTATAGCCAAGCTGTGGGGATGTGTTGGCAAGGCGGAGCTGAGAAGGTGCAGGCAGGGCCAGGCAGGAGCCCTGTGCAGGCAGAGCGTGGCCGGGGCGAGTGGGGAAACTGAGGCACGGAGCCGGGAAGGCAGCAGGTCCCACTGCAGGCAGGGGTTTTGTCACCGCCAGCCCGGCCCTAGGCTGGGTGACGCTGCTGAGGTCCTTGTCATCCCCCACCCCGGGGAGGCTCCAGGGTCCTTGCCCCAGCTCCAGAGGCACCATTCCCTAGGGAATCCTCTCTCCGGTGGGTGGGATTGTGGGGGCAGCATTCCCGGGGGAGACAGACACCAGAGCAGCAGAGGAGGGAGGGATGGTCAGTGGATGGATGGATGGATGGATGGATGGATGGATGGATGGATGGATGGAGAGAGGAACGGATGGAGGGATGGTGGGTGAATGGAAGGATAGATGGATTTAGGGATGGGTAGACGGAGAAGAGAGCCAGCAGCTCCACCCCACCCCAGCCGGGAAGACATCCATCCTTCCCCAGGCGGCCCAGCCCGGATCCAGCCCTGCTCTCTCCCAAATCACATTGTTGTAATCCAATCAACAACCTGTAACCCGAGGTAGCTCCTTAATTACCTCATCTTTTATCGGGGCTAATGAGCCTGAACGGGGAAGGAAACACTTCTGGGATATCTCTGGCCTCCCCGCGGTCATTTGCCCCCGGGGCCTGTGGCAGCAGATAGATGAGGGCAGGGGCTGGAGCCTGGCATGGAGCCAGCCTGGCATTGCCTGGGATGATGCTTCCCAGGGCTGGAGGATGGAAATCTGCAGGATGGAGCCGCTCCCGCCTCAGTGTCCCCAGCGGGGCAGGGTGGCAGTGGGGTGGGACCGGCTCAGGGGGGATGCTGGGGTTGGGTCCGGGTGAGAAAGGCACGAAGGGACAGTTTGGGGTGGCAGAGAGGAGGGGCTGGGACGGCATTGTCATGCCAGGGACACGGCATCGTCATGCCAGGGACACGGCATCGCCGTTTGCACGGGGTGGTTCGCAGGGGCCATTTGCACAGGCCATTTGCACGGGGCGGTTTGCACAAGCCCTGTGCACAATCCTTTTTTATACGGGGACCTGGCCCAGCGTGTTTTGCACAGGGAGTTTGCACCAGGTGGTTTGCACGGGACTATTTGCACAGCCCACTTGCACGGAGCCACTTGCACAGACTATTTGAGAGGGGCTGTTTGCACGGGGCATTTGCACAGACCGTTTGCACGGGGCCGTTTGCATGGCACTGTTTACACAGACCACTTGCACAGACCATTTGCACGAGCGATTTGCACCGGGCATTTTGCAGGAGCCATTTGCACAAGCCTTTTGCACGGGGCATTTGCACAGGGCGTTTGCACGGACCGTTTGCACGGGGCATTTGCACAGACCACTTACACGGGGCCATTTGCATGGGGTGTTTTGCACAAGCCATTTGCACAAACCATTTGCACAGACCATTTGCAGGGGACTCTTTGCCCGGACACCCCCCCAGCCCCCCACCCTGCCTCCACACGAGGGTTTTTCCATTGACAATGAAATCTCCCAACCTGACATCAACCTCCCCCCTCCAAAAAAAAAAACAACACCCTCGGGGGATGGTCCCCAGGGTGACCCCCCCATCCCAGCCCGGCCTCCCCGGAGCTCCTGGGACAGGGCCAGAGTCAAGGTCGCTTCCTGTTGATGTCCCTTTGTCGGGTAGGACAAACGGCCGGGACAGCCCCGACCTCCTCAAGGATTTCCCGTCCCCAGGAACATCGTGGCCTTCTTGGAACAAGAGTCCCCGGCCAAACGAGTTGGTCGGTAATTAGTTGTGGAGATGAGTGGAGCTGGAAAGAGTCAATCCCATGGGAATGGCGGGGGGTTGGTGTTTGGGGGGGGGGGAGGAATTGTAAGGAGCAGGGAAATGGCCATGGGGACAATTGGGAGATGGGGGCCACCAGCTGCTGTCCCCTGTGGCATGTCAGGGACCTCTTGGGCACCTTGCAGGCAGGGCAGGGTGGCTGCTGCCTGCACTGCTGCCTGCACCCTGCTCAGCCCCATGTCACCTGTCCCTAACCCATGTCCAAAGGCAGAGAGGGGGACACAGACCCTCTATGTCACCTGTCCCTAACCCACATCCCATGGCAGGGAGGGGGACACAGACCCCTCCCAGCCCCATGTCACCAGCCCCTAACCCATGTCCCATGGCAGGGAGGGGGACATGGACCTTCTCATCCCACTGTCTCCTGCCCCAGCCTATTTTGGGTGTGCAGTGATACTGCAGTGACACCCCAGGGTCCCCAGTAAGGGACCTGACCTGGTCACCCTTGTGTTTCCAGCACGGAGCTGCCCTCCCAGCAAGGAGGTGCTGGAGGGACATGGGCGGGGGGGGGGGTACAAGTCCTGCTGTGGGGCACACGGGCCCAGGGGTGTGCCAGGATCTAGTGGGGATTGATCCCATGGCTGGGCTGCAGGTTTCCATCCTGAAATCCCAGGGCAGAAAATGGTCCTGGGTGAGCACCCACTTGAACCAACAGCAACATCCCAGCAGATGATCCCAAAAATCCTCCTCTCAACCCCCAGGGAATCACACACCCTCCCCGTGCTGTAGGGAAACTGCTCCAGCAGGAGCATCCCTGGTACCCAACTGCCTTCATCCCTTGGGACACGGATGTTTGGTGGCAGAGCCAGGTTGGCTGCAGAGCTGGCACCATGTGCATCCCCGGGACACGGCGTTCCTGGAAGGTTTTCCCTGGCACACTGTCCCCTTCCTGTCCCCGACGGCCACCAGCACCTCCAGGCTGAATTGTAAGGACTGTCCTCGAGGTTTACTGCTGGATTAGCCATGCCAAGGCTTCCCACACCTGGCTCTGCTTGGTAGCATCATGGCATTCCAGGAATATGGATGGAGAAGAACTCTAGGGAGGGAGGACTGATGGGGACAACTGGGTGCCATGAAAGGGACTTGGAGTGGTGGGATGGGGAGATGCAGAATTCCCACATCCCCTCCCAGCACAGCTGGAGCTAATGGGATCTGCACGGTGATCAGGGAGCTCATTTATCAGGATCTGGGAAAATTGAATTCCTGGCCATCTGCAGCTAAGGAGGAATTTAATTTGGGACAGCACGCTCCGGAGCAGGGCCAGGGGCTGGCAGAGCCACTTTCCTCGGGGGGGATCGCCTTTATTTTTCCATCTAGGAGAGGGATTGGTTATGGAATCCAGTTCCCAGCCGCTGGGAAAGGGTCTGGGAATCACAGGGCGTCTTGCTATTCCGATGGGGAAACTGAGGCACGGCCAAGGGAAAGCCCAAAGCAATTCATGAAATGGTTCCCTAGGCTGGAAGGTTTTCCAGCACTGGTGTTTAATGACTCAGCACCCAAAGATGTCAGGGACCAGAGCCACGGGCACCATCCTGCCCGGTGTGTGGGTGACAGACGGATGTGCCAGTGGGGACCTGCCCAAGCCAAACAGGGAGAAAATCCCTACTCTGGCTGACACACGGTTGCCAGGGTGGGATTGCTTCTGGGTTTGGCAGCATCCCGATGGATTGGGGCTGGGAGCAGCAGTTCCCCCTCCTGCCTCAAGAACTGGGAGTCCCCAGAACCAGCCCTGCACCCCACACCCCCAGCCCTCCCTTCCCCACACGGGGCAGCAGCCTCCCCGCCGTGCCTCGGGGTAGGGATGTGACCAGATCCGACTGCAAAGATCCAGCGGGATAATCCCTCCCTGCACCGCCGCGGATGCCATTGTCCCCGCAGCGAGTCCCCTGGGTGCCCGAGCAACCCCACCCTGGACCTGGCCTTGCAGGCGGCTGGCTCAGATCCCTGCTGTCACCTCCCCGCAGAATGTCACAGTTCGGCTCCAAAAGCCAAGGTCAGCCGCGGGGCCATCACACGTCCCGGCTTCTCCATCCCTGGGGTGCACCAGGAGCACCCACACCCCAGGTCCTCTGCTCAGGGTGCACCAGGAGCACCCACACCCTGGCTCCTCCATCCCTGGGGTTTACCAGGAGCACCCGCAACCCAGCTCCTCTGCTTGAGGTGCACCAGGAGCACCCATATCCCAGTTCCTCCATCCCTGGGGTGCACCAGGAGCACCCACACCCCAGCCCCTCCACCCTTGAGGTGCACCAGGAGCACCCACACCCCAGGTCCTCTGCTCAGGGTGCACCAGGAGCACCCCACACCCTGGCTCCTCCATCCCTGGGGTTTACCAGGAGCACCCGCAACCCGGCTCCTCTGCTTGAGGTGCACCAGGAGCACCCATATCCCAGTTCCTCCATCCCTGGGGTGCACCAGGAGCACCCACACCCCAGCCCCTCCACCCTTGAGGTGCACCAGGAGCACCCACACCCCAGGTCCTCTGCTCAGGGTGCACCAGGAGCACCCCACACCCTGGCTTCTCCATCCCTGGGGTTTACCAGGAGCACCCGCAACCCGGCCCCTCTGCTTGAGGTGCACCAGGAGCACCCATATCCCAGTTCTTCCATCCTTGAGGTGCACCAGGAGCACCCACACCCTGGCTCCTCCATCCCTGGGCTGCACCAGGAACACCCACACCTCAGTCTCCCCGGTGAGATGCAGTGGGGCACAAGAGAACCAGGACGCACATCCCGAACCCCCACAGCCCGCCCCAAAAACAGCACCTGGGGACCACTCGGGTGCACCCACCCACCCCAGCCTGGGGGTCTTGCTCTGCCCCCCACCCCTCCAGCCCCGGGGCTCGGTGGGGTGGAGGAGGAAGCCAGCCCTGCCCTGGCTCATGGAAAGAAGCTCCCGAGCCGCCTTTTCCTCCCCTTTTTTTATTGCCTCGCTGATGTGTTTGCGTCCGCCGGAGGAAACGGCGTCGGGACAAACGCCCGCACACGCCATGTCCCCACGGGTCCCCGTCCCGTGTCCCCCCCCCCGCCAGCCCGCCCGGCCACACGAATGTGGGGAAACTGAGGCAGGAGCAGCCCTGTGTCTCCCACCATGGGACTGGGCAAAGGGGTAGGGCGGAGAGCAGAGAGGGGGGGTATGTGGGCCCCCCCCAGCCTCTGTGGGTACAGCGGGCCCCCCCCCGCCCCCCCAACTCCTTCCTGCTTAGCCAGGCTGCCAACACGTTATCAATTAGGGTTTGATTCATGGGCCAGTCAGCGGGTAATTGCATTGGGGCCGGCAGCTGGGAGGGAGAGGAGGCACAGACATCTTCAGCCTTGCCCCGCAGCGGGGTGATCGGGGGTGGGGGGGAGTTGGGGTGGAGGGGCAATAAACCCCCAAGCTTTATATACCCCCCTACATACCTCCCATATACCCACCCAGACTCAGGGATGGGGATGCCAAATGCAGCCAGCACTCAGGGTGCTGATGGAGAGAATTTGGGGACCCCAGAGAATTGGGGGGGGGGGGGGGCACAAGAAACCCCCAAGCCTTATATAACCCCCTCTGTACCCACCTAAGCTCGGGATGGGGGTCCCAAATGCAGCCAGCACCCAGAGTGCTGATGGGGACTGGGGTCCTGGAGCATTTTTGGGGGGTGGGGAGCAGGGCAGCCTGGTATCTGTCCCCCACCACCCACCCCTCACACGTCCCTGGTCATGTGCCTTTGTCCCGAGGGGGGCAGCTCTGCCCCATCATGCATCCCCCACCCACCTCCTCGGTGCCACCCCCAGACCACCCCGGGCTGTTGGCCTGGGTTAAAAACATTCCTTCCCCCCCCCCCTCCACCCGGGTGGCTTTTGCTCCCCCGGGACTGGGGGTCCCGGCTCCCTTCCAAGTCCTCCGCACACCTCCGGGTCCCCTCGGGGGTTTGGGGGGCTGAAGCCCCCCCCTGCACGGTCCTGGGACAGGACCAAGAGAGATCCCCGGGACCCCCCCGCACCACAGACACTGCCACTTGCCCCGGCTGGAAAGGAGTCACACATCCTGTCCCTGTGCCGGGTGACAGCTCTGATGTCCCCAAGCTTCATCCTGCCCCTCCCTAGGGGGGGGGAGCTCAGTGCACCCCACGCCCCCCCCCCTCAGGCACAAGCCATCCCGGTTCAGCTCCTTTCCCTCTGTCAGCAGCTTTCGGCTGTTTCCCGGCCAGCGTTTCCTTCCCTTCGTTTCCCAACGGCCTTGAACCCGGAGCCCCCCCCCCCGCTGGACACCCCCCCACCCAGCCCAAGCCCACCGGCTCTGGGCACACAGGGGTGGGGGGCGTCTGAGCCCACGGCCACCGCTTTGGCTCCCAAACCCATCGGCACTGGGATCAAGGATCCGGCACACGGACAGACAGACTGCAAGAGGTGAGCCCCCCCCTCTCCTCCCCCCTCCCCCTAGCCGCCCTCTCCCCAAATTGGAAGGCACCAAGAGAACGAAGGACCAAAGGTTTTCCCACCCACGTTCTGGGGTGCAACCCCAACGCCCCCCCCCAAAAAAAAAAAATATACAAGGAGGGAGGGGAGGGCTCAGGGCTGATGGGGGGGGTCTGCTGGGGCACCCCCGTTCCCAGCACAGCCCCCCCCACGGTGGGGGCCACGCTGCCTGCCCCTATCTTCCCCAGGCAGCCCCGAGGTCTTGGGGGTCCCCCTGAGAGCGGGGGGGGCACCACACACACAGGGGAGTGGGGATCCCAGCACCCGACACCCCCAGACCCACGGCACCCGCATTCCCGGGCACCCCCAAACCCTCAGCACAGGAGGGACCCCCAGAGTCAAGGGACCCCCAGACTCATGGGATAGCCGGCCCCGAGGCCCCCCACCCCACCGGCAGCCCCCATTTCCAGCGGGTGGCTGGGCAAAGCCCCCTTTTTTTTCCCTCCCCACGGGGGTCGCTTACAGAGTCCTGGAGGCTGCCCATGGCGCGACCCCGGCTCCCGGTGCGGCTGCGGGATCCGGGACCGGGATCGGGATCAGGATCGGGGCCGCCCGCCCGGTCCAGCCCATTTCCTCCGGGATCCGCACCCCCCGTCCCGTACCCCCACCCCTCCTTCCTGCGTGGCTGCGGGGGGGGGGGACACGCATCCCAGCGTGTCCCCAAGTCCCAGGGAGGGGACATGCAGACACAGCTGCCCGGTGGGACACCCCTCACCACCACTAGCCCCCCTACCCCGGGAGTCACCGAGCCTGCGGGGGGCTGAAGCCGGGACCCCCACCCCGGCCGGCTTCGTGCACCCGGTAAGTTACCCCCCACCCCTCCACTAAAGGAGGGGGTCTTTTGGGGGTGATTGCGGGTGAGGGGAGGCATCACCGCCCTTTGCCCATTCTCCCCGGTGCTCCCCATCACGGCCAGCTCCGTGCCTCAGTTTCCCCACCGCGCAGGAGCCCGGCTCTGGCTCTCCAGGGGGGGGCTTGACGCCCCCCCGCCAAGGAGGGCAGAGATGAGCGGGCTGGGGAAAGCCCCTCCGGCCCTGGTGCGGGGTGTGGGGGGGCCCGCTTCGTTCCGACCCCGTGCAGCACCGAGCACGGAGGACCGGGAGCCCCGGGTCCTCCTCCGACCTTCTCAGCGCTCCCGATGTCCCTCCCCACCCACCCAGCATAAACTCGGGGACCCCCAACACCCTTGCGATCGAGTGGGGAGGGGGCTCACCAAGGCTGCCTCGGGTGCCGGGTGAAAGGGGAGATGGGTCGGGATCCTGGGTGGGAGGGGAGGTAGATTAGGGTCTCGAGGGTCCCAGGTGGGGGGGAAGGTTGGAATGGGGGTCCCGGGTGGCAGTGGAGGTGGGTTAGGGTTCTTGGGAGTCCCGGGTTGGGGGGGGGGTAGTGGTTGGGATGGGGGTCCCGAGTGGGAGGGGAGATGGGTCGGGGGTCTCAGGTGGGAGAAGAGCTTGATTTGGGGTCCTGGATGGGAGGGGAGGAGGCTCAGAGGTCCCGGGCGGGAGGGGAGGGGGGTCGTGGATCCCGGATGGTAGGGGAGGTGGTTGGGATGGGGGTCTCAGGTGGGAGGGGAGGTGGGTTAAGGGTCCCGGGAGTCCCGGGTGGGAAGGGAGGTGGTTGGGGTGGGGGTGCCAGGTGGAAGGGGAAACAGGTCGGGGGTCTGAGTTATGGGGGGGACCGTGGGCGCGGGGGGGGGAGGGTCCCACCGTCCCTACCTGTAGCGCCTCGGAGCCGGGCACGGCGTCCTCCACCTTCAAGAAAACCTGTTGGCCTCGTCTGAAAAATTGCAGGAGGGCGGTGAGGAGCTGCGGCAGCCCCAGCACCATGCCGGCTGCCCGCCCGCCTCGGCTGCCCACGGCCCGGCCCGGCTCCCCGCCCTCCCCCCGGGCAGGGGCTGCGGGCCCCGCCGCTCCCCGCCCCGCTCCGCCCCGCTCCGCACCTGCTGCGCGCCGGGGGGGGGCGGGGGGCGATGGGGCTCCGGGGGTAATGGGGGGTGGGGGTCTCCGTTGTGAGGGGGGGTTCAGGGCGGGGTCGGGGTGGAGGTACCGTTATGGGGTGGGGGTCGGGGCATCGATCCCCGGTGTGGGGTGGGGTCTGGGGTGAGGGTCCCTGGTGTGAGGAGAGGGTCCGGATGGGGGTCCCAGTATGGGGTGGGGGCCGGGGCATCTCTCCCCGCTGTGGGATGGGGGTCGGGGAGGCGGTCCGGGTGCGGGGTGGATGGGGGTCCGAGAGTGGGGAGGGTGTGGGGGCGGGGGTCTGAGTGGGGGGTTCCATGTGGAGTGGGGGTCGTAGCATCGCTCCCCGGTATGGGGTGGGGGTTGGAGCAGGGGTCCCGGTGTGGGGAGAGGATCGGTGTAGAGCTCTCCAGTGTGGGGTGGGCGTAGGGGTATCGCTTCCCGGTGGGGGCCAGAGTCCCTGCTGTGGGGTGGGCATCGGGGCGAAGGGGTCCATGTGAGGTGGGGGTTGAGGTGGGTGTCCCTGGTGTGGGGTGAGGCTCGGGTGGGGGTCCCAGTGTGGGGCTGGGGGTCAGGGCATCGCTCCCCGGTGTAGGGGGCCGGGAGTGGGGATCCCAGAGTAGGAAGGGTGTAGGGGCGGGCGTCGGGGTGGGGGGCTCCGTGTGGGGTGGGGGTCAGGTCGGAGGTCCCGGTCTAGAGCAGGGGTCGGGGTATCTCTCCCCAGTGTGGGGTCAGGGCGGAGGGTCCATGTGGGATGGGGGTCTGGGTGGGGGTCCCGGGGTTGAGAGGAGGTCGGGACAGGGGTTCCGGTAGGGGTCTCGGTCTGTATGCAGGGTCGGGGCACTGCTCCCCGCTGTGAGGAGGGGTCGAGGGGGGGTCCTGGTGAGGGGTGGGGATTAGGACAGGGGTCACCAGTGTTGAGTGGGGATCCCTGATGTAGGGAGGGGGGTGGGGACGTTGCTGCCCAGTGTGGGGTGGGGATCAGCGTGGGGTCCCCCGTTGGTGATAGGGGTGGGGGGATCCATGTGGGGTAGGGGTCGGGGAATCATTCCCCAGTGTTAGGTGGGGATCGGGGTCCCAGTGAGGGTCGAGGGTCAGAGCATCCTTCCCCAATGCGGGGCGGGGGTCCCCGGTGTGGGGAGCAGGTCAGGTTGGGGGTCTCGGCGTGGAGTGGGGGTTGGGGCACTGCTCCCCAGTGTGGGGCAGGCATCGGAGTGGGGGTCCCAGTGCAGGGTGGGGATCAAGACAGGGGCCCCTGGTGTGGGGTGGGGGTCAGGGTGGGGGTCCTGGGGTGACGGTCAGGGCATAACTCCCTCGTGGGGGGAGGGGGCAGGTGCCGGGTGTGCCCCCACGGGTCTCCAGGGCAGGGGGACACACTCCCACTCCCCATTTAAACCCTCCCCTCGTCGGGTTTTGGGATGGTTTGGGTTGGGAGGTGCCTCCCCTGCACCTTCCCCCCACTTGGGCAAGGGTCTCCCTCCAATTTCCCCTCCCCCATGCAGCCCCCCCTTAAGAGCTTTGCCCCCAACTTGGGTTGGGGGTCCCGTCTCCCCCCTGGGGTCTCCAGTCCCCCATTTTTGGGCAGCGACACCTGGCTCTGGGGGGACTCTGCTGCAGAGCTCGGTACACAAAGACACCCCCCTCCTCCCCCATCCCCGGGGGCTACCAGGGGCGTCCCACCCACCACCCTGACAAGCCCCACATTGGAAGAACAACACCTCCCCCTTTTGGGGTTGGAAGGGATCCCCATTCGCTAGAGAAGACCCTACTTCGGGACCCCCCACATAGGGAAGTGGGAAGTGACACACACACCCCCCCCCCCGCATCTCCTGTCCTCTCCCAGGGATTTTGGGGGGATCAATTCCCCCCCAGCACAGCACAGGGACACTGGGGACCACCGAGGGTGCTGGCCCACCCCAACACCCCTGGTGCAGGGGGTCAGCTTGGGGACCCCATCCCAAAGTGTGGGGGGCTTCAGTGGTCAACAGGATGGAGGTGTTAATGGCTTTGTCACACACGGTGAGGAGAGGCTCGGGGGGGTACACGAGGTGGCAGCAGGATGGAAAGGAAACACAGAGGGGAGAGATAAAGGAGGCAGGAGATGGGGCAGCCAAGGGGACAACGATGGCAAAGACCTTGGGGGCTGCCAGGTCCCACCTCCAGCTCCTCTGAGCTGAGGAGGAAGGTTTGGGCTGGGGTAGGAAGGTGTCCTGCTCTTCCTCCATGAACCCCTTAGAAACCATGGAATGGTTCTCGTTGGAAAAGACCTTGAGGATCATCAAGTCCAACTGTTCCCCCAGCCCTGCCAAGGCCACCACTGACCCATGTCCCTCAGCACCACATCTCCACAGCTTGGAAACCCCTCCAGGGATGGGGACTCCACCCCTGCCCTGGGCAGCCTGGGCCAGGGCCTGACAACCCTTGCCAGGCAGAAATTGTTCCCCAGATCCAACCTCAACCTCCCCTGGCACAACTTGAGGCCGGTTCCTCTGGTCCTGTCGCTTGTTCCTGGGGAGCAGAGACCGACCCCCCTGGCTCCAACCTCCTCTCAGGCAGTTGCAGAGCCAGAAGGTCTCCCCTCAGCCTCCTTTGCTCCAGCCTCAACACCCCCAGCTCCCTCAGCTGCTCCTCACAAGTTCTCCAGACCCTTCTCCTTCTGCTCCAGCCCCTTCCCCAGCTCCCTTGCCCTTCTCTGGACATCCTTTGCTCGCCCCACATGTCCTCATCACCCAGATCACCCAAACCAGTTAAGTCACCAGTAACCATCACTGAAGCCCTGCTCAGCCTCCAGTATCATATTAGACAACAGAGAATACACACACACCACCCCGGGCTTTCGTGGCCCCGGCAGGGGACAACACCCAAACCCCCCCCAACCTCATTTGTGGGGCTGCTGGTGGGGGGCACAACTCCCCCTGAAGGGTGGAGGGATTTGGGGAGAAGTTCTTTGGTGTCCTCATCCCCACTAGCGCCCCATGGCGATATGGGGTGACAGGGAAGTGCCCTCGGGGGAGCTGGGGAGGCTTTGGGGGCTACCGAAGCAGCCCCCCAAAGCCCCCCCAGTGCTGCAGCCCTAGAGCACCCATGAGTGACTGAACCAGGGTCCCTGGGAGAGGCGAGGGGGGGGGCGGGCAGGACCCTCCCTGTGCAGCCTGGACCCTGCACCCCACACGTTGCTCCCCAAACTGCAGCCCACCCAGAAACCCCCTGCCCCCCACATCCCGTCCCTGCCCCTCCGCAGCCCCCCGTGAGGTGCCGGGGCCGGGGCTGGGCTGCCTGGCTGGGGCGTCAGGGTGGCCGGCGGAGCCACAGGGCCATCTAGTGGCCACCACGGCCACCCCGGGGGGTCATCCCGGACAGCCCCCCAACCAGGGCACCCACCCATAGCACTCCCACCCCGGGAGCAGCCGCTGCTGGAAGCGGGGGGACCTGCCATGGGGTGGGGAGCGAGCAGCCCCAGGCTGGGACACAGACCCCCGAGGGGTGGCACATGGAGATGTGCACCTCACCTTGGTGATGACACAGGGGTTTGGGGACGCAGGGGTGAGGGGACACAGGGGTGCAAGGACACGGGAGTGGGGGAGCACAGGCGTGTGGGGACATGAAGGTTTGGGGACACAAGGCTGCAAGGACACAGTGGCGATGGGACTCAGGGGTGAGGGGACACAGGTGCAGGAACACAAGGGTCAGGGGACACAGGGGTATGGGGACACAGAAGTGAGGGGACACAGAGGTGAGGGGACACAGGGCTGTAGGGATACAGAGCTGTGGGGACACAGGGCTGTGGGAACACGAGGCTGTGGGGACATGGGGCTGCGGGGACACGGAGCTGCAGGGACACAAGGGTTTGGGGACACAGGGCTGTGGGGACACGGGGCTGCGGGGACACGGAGCTGCAGGGACACAAGGGTTTGGGGACACAGGAGTGAAGGGACACAGAGGTTTGGGGACACAGGGGTGCAGCCCCGCTGGTGACACGTCAGAGCGCAGGCACCGCAGCTCGGCTCATTAATGAGCCGCTGTAATTCGGAGCAGCTCCGGCTCAGTGGCACGTACTGCCCCTGGGACCGAGGTCCCTGGGAACAGATTGTCACACTCAGATGGGGACACGGGCACAGGGAATAAATCCGGGTGCTGGGAAGAGGTGAAGGAGTTTTCCTCCATTCCCACTCTGCCCCGTGGGGTTTATTTGTCCCTGTTTTCTGCCCTGGGGGTGGCTCAATCCTGCCTGTCCCCCGGGATTCCTGCCAGGAATCCGGTCCCTGCTCCAGCTGCAGAGTGGCTTGTGGCACAGGAGGGAGCAAAGTTCACGTAGGCTTGTAAATATTAACCCTTATTTCACAGGAGGGGAAAAAAAGACACCGTCATAAAGGTGTTTCAGACCCACAAAATTCTCCTTTTCCCTGGAAAAGCGGAAGCAAAGCACCAAACCGAGGGATTGGGGGGGGGGGAAGGCTGAGCCTTCAAAGCACCTGAATGGAAGGAGGGAGGGATGGGGGGGTGGATGTATGGCACATTCTGATCCTGGCTCCAGGAGCAGGGATGAGGGTGGTGACACCTCCCTGAACTTCCCTGGCCTATGGGAGGGGACACCTGGTGTGACCAGAACCCCGTGGGGGTGCCTGGAGCTGCAGCAAAGCCCAAAAAGCCTCATGTCATCCCACATCGTGTGGGAAAGGTGGGGAAACTGAGGCGGGGGGTGGGGGGCGGGGTGTCCCTGCTCTGTGTCCCCTGTCCCTGCCGCAGAGGTGACCTGGCCTCAGCTGGCTCCGGGGCTAATGGAGCTGCTGGATCTCCAAGACCAACCAAGGTGTCATCTCTGGGGAGCTGCTAATCTGGAATAATCAGCCCGCTTTGGAAATTCAGGCGGAAAAAATCCATCTGCTCCCCCCCTTCCCAGCCGCGGGATCCACTCCCCCCCGCCCCCCCAAGCCAGTGCCAAACCTCCTCCCAGTTTTGCAGTGCCCTGCACTGCTTGTTGCAGTGCCCTGCAGTATGGGGGGGTAGGGGAGTGCAGTGCCCTGCAGGGGGTTTGCAGTGCGCTGCAGTGCCTTGCAGGGAGGGTTGCAGTGCCCTGCGGGGGGGGGGGGTGCATTGCCTTGCAGTGGAGGGCTTGCAGTGCCTTGGGGGGGGTTGCAGTGCCTCGCAGGGGGGTTCCAGTGCCCTGCCGGGCGAGGGGGGGTTTGCAATTCCCGGCTGGAGCAGGAGATGCTGCACCACCCGTGGCCGGAGCCACGCTCGGCCCTGGGGACAAGGACCGGGGCGCCGGGATGGCCCGACCGATCGATGGCACCGGCTGCTGCAGCCAACCCCGCCCGAGCGGCCCCGGGGCCTCGGTGGGCTCTGCGGGGGGGGGGACGGGAGCGGGATGGGCTCTGCTGCAGCGGGGGGGGGGGGCAGCTGGGGGCGGGGGGGCAGCTGCAGGGGCAGGGAACAAGAGGGGGTTTGTGTTGAAGGGGGCGTGTGGATGCATGCAAAAGGATTGTGTGCAAGGGGGGGGGGGGGTGGGTGCACTGAGGTGTGCGTGCAAGGGGGTTGTGTGCATGGGGGGGTGCGTGCAAGGGGGGGTGCGTGAAGAGGGGGTGTGTGGACGCATGGGGAGTGCAGGCAGAGGGTGTGCGTGCAAAGGGGGGTGTGCGTGCAAGGGGGATGAGTGTGCAAGGGGGGTGCGCATGCATGGGGCTGTGTACTTGGGATGCCGGGGGGGGGGCGGTGTTTAGGTGTGTGCACGGGGACGCACGGCTGGGGCTGTGTGCGCCCGGGGGAGGGGGGGGTGTGCACGGGCAGGTTGGGGGGGGGGAGGCACGTGCACGCACTTGCACCCTGGGCGCCCCAGTTTTCAGCCTACCCCCCCCACATTTGCACCCCGCGCACCCCACCTTTGCACCCTGGGCACCCCCAAATCCAAAGGTGACACCCGTGTCACCCCCGGAGCACACCGTGAGCCGCCCAGCACCCCGGCAAAGGGACACGAGGGCAGGTTCCAAGGCACAGCACGAAGCCAAGGCCGGGCAGGGACACAGATGTCCTGGCACCCGTCCCCTTGGCAGGGACAGTCCCCGGGAGATGCCAGCTGTGGGGGGACCTGGTGGCAGCACATCCCCGGGTGCAGGCAGGAAAGGTCTGGCTGGTTTGGTCATGATTGTCACCGGATTTTGAGCCGGGTGAGGACGGGGGCCCAGCTGAGCAGTGACATTAATAAGTGATGGAACCCTCGGAGGGTCTCTATGGTGACAGCTCGGGGCACGCATGGGGCCACCGGCAGCCCCAGCATCTCATAGCCACTAATTAGGGGACAGGCGTGGTGACAGAACCACCTTGGATGCTCTGTGGGCATTAACAAGCCCTGGCTGTGGTGGCCAGGAGTGTCTCCAGGTTGGCTGTTGTACCCTTGGTGGCTCAGCCCCACGTGTCACCCACAGCCTGTCCCCTGAGAGTGTCCTGTGTGCCTGGGGACAGAGGGACGGGGGACAGATGACATCCAGGAGGATCGTGTGCATTTGGGGGGACAGCATGTGCATCCAGGAGGACTGTGTGTGTCCAGAGGCACAGTGTGCATCCATGGGGACAGAGTGTGTCCAGGGGGACAACATGCATCCGTGGGGACAGTGTGTGTCCATGGGGACAGCATCTATCCACGGGAACTGCATGTTCCCAGGGGGACAACATGCATCAAGGGGGACAGCATGTGCCATGGGGACCTCATGCATCCAGAGGGACAGCATGTATCCATGGGGACAGCATGTATCCATGGGGACAGCGTGTACCATGGGGACAGCGTGTGTCTGGAGGAACACACACCAAGGGGACAGTGTGTGTCTGGCAGGACACCACACACCTGGGGGACAGCATGTGTCTGAAGGGCCAGCATGTGTCTTGAGGGACAGTAGGTGCCTGAAAGGACAGCGTGTGTCTGAAGGGACATCACGTGCCTGGAGGGACAGCATGTGGCTCAAGGGACAGCACGTGTCTTGAGGGACATTAGTTGCCTGAAGGGACAACATGTGTCTGAAGGGACAATGTGTGTCCAGGGGACAGCGTGCATGCAGGGGACACATGCACTGGGGCCGGGGGGGGGGGGGGGGGAGAGTGGGACGACAGCCAGCATGTCCTTCCAGAGGTAATTAAACAGCTCATTAGGTCGGTAATGACCGTGCCACACCGGCTGGTGCAGGTGGCCCAGGGGCAATAAGGAAGACCCCAGCCTGGTCCCGGCATCCGGAGGTTGGGAATTTATGGCCGGATGAAATACCAGGTGATGATCTGGGAGCGAGGGGCTGGCCCCGCTCCAGCTGCAGGATGTAGGGACTTTGTGCCACCTGCTCCCTGCTGTCCCCTCTGCTCACCTTGTCCCCTTGGTCTGCGGTGGGTTTGCTTCCAGGTGACAACAAATGGAGGTGCCACCAAGAGCAGAGGGGCTTGGATTGGGGACGGGGAAGCACAAAGAAGAGGGTTCTCATCCCAAAACCCACATCCAAAGCCCATGGGAATGTCAAAAGCAGAACTGAATGATGGTATCACTGAAGCCAGGGATGCTCCGAGCCCTGATCCCAGGGGTGCTCGAGCAGCCCTGATCCCAGGGGTACTCCAAGCCCTGATCCCAGGGGTGCTCTGAGCCCTGATCCCAGGGGTACTCCAAGCCCTGATCCCAGGGGTGCTCTGAGCCCTGATCCCAGGGGTACTCCAAGCCCTGATCCCAGGGGTGCTCGAGCAGCCCTGATCCCAGGGGTACTCCAAGCCCTGATCCCAGGGGTGCTCGAGCATCCCTGATCCCAGGGATGCTCCAAGCCCTGATCCAAGGGGTGCTCTGAGCCCTGATCCCAGGGATGCTCCGAGCCCTGATCCCAGAAGCCTGACAGGATTGTCCCCCAGCTCCTCCTTCCAGTGACCCTGATGTGGGGGTGACACCCAGGACTTTCCCCCTTTTAGGCCAACTCTCCATGGACATCCCAGCATCCCAGGCCCGCTGCCCCCTCCCTCCTGGCCCCCCCTGCTCCCATCCCCCCTCGTTATCTCTCCTTCATTAATGACACCTTCACTCCCCAATTAAACCTGGACTCAAACCCTCATTCTCCTCCAATTAATTCCCTTTTATTTCCAAGTTAATTCATCAAGCAGGGAGAAAAAGGAGGTGCCCAGGCTCTGTGCTGCTTGGGATCCGGGTTAATTATCCCGGTGGGATGATTGGGAAGGGAAGCAGAGTCGGGGAGGGGGACACACCTGGATCAGGGGTGGGAGAAGACAGCATCCCCTGGACCACCCGTGAGCATCCCACCAAGTGGAGGGGAGGAAGGGGGGGGGGGATGGGATATGGGGCCCAGCCAGCCTTGGGAATATGGGATAAATAGGATAAATCCTTATGGACTTAAAAGGGGGGGGTTCATGGGGGAGGGGGGACAAGGTGGTCCCTCAAGGGTTAACGGCGGGTGCAGCACGGGGTGTTGGGAGCTAAAAATACGTGGGGCCTTTTTCTGCATTTGCTCTAATGAGTCATTCCCTTCCATTAATTTATTGCTCGTTACATTTGTTACATAATCACTTTCATTTCCCGCTGGAGAAAGAGGAAATACGTTTTTTCCCCTCTTTTTTGGGGGTGTTTTTGTGTGTGTTTTTTCATGCAAAGGGTGTTCCCGGCAGCTCCCGGACATCGGCCACATTCCCAGCTCCTCCTTGTGTTTGTCCTGGATCCTCTCGCACCCAGGGTGGTGCTAAAGGGGGGAAAATGTTGGGGTGGGGGCTAGGGTCTGGGTGTTGAGGGGGGCAGAGCACCCCAGGGTGGGGATGGTGACACCCAAGAGGGTCCAGGATGGGCTTGAGGAGGTGGATCCAGCCCAGGCTGGGGGATGCAACCACCAGCCTGTGTCCCAGTAAGCCCAGTGCTGCATCCCAGCAATTCCAGTGCTGTGTCCCAGCAACTCCAGAGCTGTGTCCCACCAAATCAAGTGTCATGTCCCAGCAAGCCCAGTGCTGTGTCCCAGAAATCCCAGTGCTGTATCCCACCAAGACTGGTACAGTCTTCCAGCAAGTCCAGTGCCATATTCCAGCAAGCCCAGTGCTGCCTCCCAGTAAGCCCAGTATGGTGCCCCCGCAGACCCAGCCTCGTGTCCCAGCAAGACCAGTGCCATGTCCCAGAAATCCCAGTGCTGTGTCCCAGCAAGCCCAATACTGATCCCCAGCAAGCCCAGTGCCACATCCCAGCAAGCCCAGTGCCACGTCCCAGCAAGCCCAGTGCCACATCCCAGCAAGCCCAATACTGATCCCCAGCAAGCCCAGTGCCACATCCCAGCAAGCCCAGTGCCACGTCCCAGCAAGCCCAGTGCCACGTCCCAGCAAGCCCAGTGCCACATCCCAGCAAGCCCAGTGCCACGTCCCAGCAAGTCAAAGGGAAGCCCCGGGGAAGGGGACCTCAGCACTGGGGGGGGTGGGCGGTGAAAGGGGGGCTCCAACTCAGGCCCTCATGAGATTTGGGGGCGATTTACCAGTGGGGGGGTGGCGACCCCCCTCCCCTGCCCCTGCCCTCGCTGCAGGCAGCTGCCTGCTCCCTGCCACCACGGTGGGGGGAGGGGGGAAACTCTCGCCTTCGGAGCTGCAGACGGGGAATTAACGACGCCCAATGTTTTATTTGTGTAGAAACGCAATTATGCTAATTAAAGCATAGCTGTAATTACAGCACTTAGTGGCCCCGTAAGTGCACAAAGTGACTCTGGTGTCTTAGGAGGAGCTGGGAAAAAAAAAAAAAAAAGAAAAGAAAAGAAGAAAAGAAAAACAACAAACCCACCCGTCCTGGAGGGTGGCTCAGCTCTGTAGCCAGCGAGGGGAGAGTTGGTGTCCCCATGGGAGGTGACAAGGGTGACCTCGGGGGCTGCAGGGAGGAGGAAAAGCGGGTTCCTGGGGACACGGGGCAGGGTGGGCATCACCCTGGGGTGAGCACCAGTAGGTACTGGGCTTGCTGGGGTAGGTGTGAGAGAGAAGGAGGAGGTTGGGAGCCCTGGATCTGTGGATGGCAGAGGCTGGAAGGGAGAAAATAACCGGGAAGCGAAGGGACACGCCAGCAGGAGCAGCGGGATGGGACAACTCGGGCTCCAGGCAACGCTGGAGATAACCCCCCCACCACCTCGATTTGTGGGCTGGGTGTGATGACAGAGGGGGGACAGGATGGGGCAGAGGGGAGATGCCGAGGGGACACGGGATATCCTGGAGCAAAGGCAGCAGAAATTTGGATTTGGAATCACTGGGAAGCTCCGGGGTCACCTGGGAGATCTCTCCTCATCCTCCCATGGCCAAGAGCACCCGGGGGCAACCAAACCCACCCCCCCCCCCCCAACCAGGCACCGATTCCATCTGCCTCAACCTCAAGAAAATCGGCCGGTTACAACCACCCATCCCAAAGCGGAAGGATTCCACCGGGAGCATCCAAGGAGATGGGATCCCGGGATGCTCATCGAGGGGGCAGGAGGGGCACTGCCCAGCTCCCAGGATTCATTCGGAGCCCTTGTCAGCTCCAAGGAATTCCAGGCCCTGCACACATCACCGGGGGAAGGTGCTGGAGGGTGGCGGGGCGGTGACACACCAGCTGGCGGGAGAGAAAAGGGGGGGGGGACGGGACACAGGGTGACACGGTGACACCGCCGCTTTGCCGGGTGCCGTTTATTTGCTGAACAAAGGCGGGGAGCCCCGAGTGGCTCCGATAAGGCTGCGGGAGGGCTGAGCTGTGTTTGCACGGCAAACCCCCTGCCCCCGCCCGCTGCCTGCCCTCAGATCCTGCGCAGGCAGCTGCCCGAGCTGCCAGGCTGGGCCACAGGCTCCCCAGGGCTTCAGGGAGCCGCAGGAATGCTGGAGATGGAGAGCCTGGAGCCCTCTGAGCCTGCACATTCCCATGGCATGACAGCCCTGCCAGCCTGCAAATCCCCATTCCCGCTGCACAGCATTCCTGCCAGCCTGCAAATCCCTGTTGCGTGGCAGCCCTGCCAGCCTGCAAATCCCCATTCCCGTTGCACAGCATTCCTGCCAGCCTGCAAATCCCCATCCCTGTTGCATGGCAGCCCTGCCAGCCTTGCAAAGCACCATTCCCAATTGCACAACATCGCGGCACACCTGCAATTCCACATCCCTCCTGCACAGCATCCCTGCACACCTGCCATTCCCCATCCCTAGCACTTTGCACCCCAAGCCACCAGGTCCCATCCCACTGGAAGCAGGAGGGTATCCCTGAGCCCCAAGAGGGGACTTTGGGAATGCTGGATGAGCTTTGCATGGCAGCACCGGCACAGGGAGGAGAGGAACAGCAGGAGTGCCACCACCTTGGGGACCTCCAAGGGAGGCCACCGGCACCCCGAGGGAACACCAAACCAGGGGGAGAGGAAACACACGGTTACCCTGGGTCTGCAGGGAATTGTCCTGGGATAAACCGAGCGCTACAGGCTCCGCCAACTCATCACCCAATTAGCAGGTTTAGTTGATAACCCGGGGGGGTAGAGAAAAAAAGAGCTGCGGGGGGGGGTGGTTTAGTGTGTGTTCGTTATCTTCCCAGTGCTAATTGCCGCCTTTCCCTTGTTAGTTGTGGTTTTTTTTTTGTGGGGGGGGGGGGGTTTCCCCTTTCCCAGCTTTTTTCTTCCCTCCCCCAAGCCCCCTCCCATGCCGCTGCATTATCACCCGCCGCCCCCTCCCCCCCACTGCACATTCCTGCCCACCACCCAACCTGGCTCAGCCCCACATGCCGGGTCCGGGGTCCACCCGCTGCCATCGGCAAAATCCCATGGGAATAGAGCAGGATTCCAGCATCCCACCCGTGCCCCGCCCCTCCCTGGGAACTGCAGCCCCCATTCCCCGGAGCAGAGATCCTCCTGATCTGGGGGGGGGAAGGACATGGATAGATGCTCATGCCTCGGGGGACAGGGGTGCTTGCGGGGGGGGAGCGGGGTTGGCAGCCAGGTGTCACCCAACAAGTGTCCCCAGCCCTGTCCCCTTCCCTTTGGTGGGGGTCACCATCGCCGGGGCTGGGTCTGCCGCGGTGCCAGGATCCAAGTGAGGGCGTGAAACGGGGGGTCTGGGGGTAGGACCTTGGTCCCACGGCCCCTTGTGGCAGCACCTCTTGGTAGCACAAGCGACGCACGAGCGCTGCCGCCTCGCCAGCCCACGGACCTGCTGTCCCATGTCCCTGCCAGCGATGACAGTGGGGGGAAGGAAGTCCCCTGCCGAGCCCCCACCTCCGCAGAGCCCCTCTGACCTCAGCCGCAGCCCACCTACGCGCCCTGCGAACCCGCTCCCACGCCGCTCCCAGTGGGAAGAGACGCCTTTTCCAGAGGGCTGCTCCGGCTCTGCTGGAGAGGGGGGTGATAATCACAGCGGGACCCGGGGGAAGGAGCGCGACAAGGATGGGCCCCCGGCATCGCCCTGATGCCACTCCCGGGGTTTGGGAGGGCTCCGGTGTCCCCTCCACCCAGCCACCGGCACGGTACCCATCCTGGTCCAGCGGGATTTGGCAATGGAGCTGGGTGCCTGGCAGGGAGTCATGTCCATTCCCGGGGGTGTCACCTGCCGAGGGGACAGCCAGCCTCTCTTAACCTCCCCCTGAGCCCCTCCGGGGCACAGCGATCCCACCTTATCCCCTGCTCCCACCACTGGCAGCCCCTTTTCCCACAGCCTCCTCCTTGCTCGCATCTGCAGCTGCCTCCACTTGTCATCCCGGGCTTGACCAAGGGAAACCAGCAGCCAGAAGACACCTTAGGGTGCTTCTTTAATTATTTATTAACCCCATAATTAACACATCACTTCGCTGGAGGGGCCCAAGCCTCTGACGGCACAGAGGGAACCAGGGGGAATCAAAGGAGAAAAAAAAAATTAATCAACAAAGGTCACGAGGCTCCTGGCTCCCATGGCTGAGCTGCAGCTCTGCCCCCACCCTCACCCTCCCGAGGGACCCCCGGGGTGCCCCGGAGATGAAGGGAACTGCAGGAGGTGATGGGGAGAGGAGCCGGTGCAGCCACTTTGTCTCCAGGCTGTTGCAAGTGTCCCCAGCCCAGCACCACCATTACTGGCTCGAGCTTCAGTAAAACACTCCAGTTTGGGGGCTGTTTGCTGACTCAGCATCGGTGCTGCCCCCCGGTGAGGCAGGGATGAGTGGGAGACAAAGCCACCCAGATCCCAGCCCTGCTCCAGCTCAACCAGAGGATGACATGGGAGCAGATGAGAGCCCTGGAGTCAGGTAGAAAGGAGCCCGCAGAGTATCCTGTCCTGGGAACCCCAACCCTAACCCTAATCCAAATCCTAACCCTAACCTCAGATCTAGCCCTAGCCCCAAACCAAATCTGAGCCCTAAACTCCAGTCTTACACCTAAATTAAAACTTTCCCTTAATCCTAACCTTAAACCTGACCCTATTCTTAATGTGGGGAAGCCCAACCCTAAACATAACCCTAACCCTAACCCTAGCCCTAACCTTAACCTTAAATCCTAACCTTAGCCCTTGCCCTACCCTTAGCCCTAACCCTGACTCTAAACCTAACCCTAAACTTTACCCTAACCCTATACCTAATCCCAATCCTAATCCTAACCCTAGTCCTAACCCCAAACCTGACCTTAACCTTAACCTTATTCCTAATCCTGACCCTGGCCCTATTCCTAATACTGATCCTAATCCTAACCCTAGCCCTAACCCTAACCTTAACCCTAACCTTAAACTTGGCCATATTCCTATTCCTAATTCTAATCCCAATCCAAATCCTAACCCCAGCCCTATTTCTAATCCTAATCCTAACCCTAGCCTTAACTTTAGCCCTAACCTTGACCCTAATCCCAATCTTAACCCTAGCCCTATTCCTAATCCCAATCCTAACCCTAGCCCTATTCCTAATCCTAATCCCAATCCTAACCCTAGCCCTAGTCCCAGCCCTTGACCCCACAGCAGCCGGAGGAGGCCAAGTCCTGCCCATCTCCAGAGCCAAAGCCCCCCAGTCCCCCCCCCCCCCCCCATTCCCGGCTCCACCAGCACCCAAAGGTGCTGCAGAAGGACTGGGGGGGGGGTCCCCCCCATGCCTTGTCCCCCGGATAGAGGGGCTCAGCACCAAAAACCCTCCCAGCCACCCGTAGGGTCCCATCACTGGCACCCAGCAGGGGAGCTCCTGGCAATGATTTCTTGCCTCAAAGACCTGATCATAAAATAACTAGGGGCTGTGGCATCACCCTCCTTGAGCAGGGAGATGAACACCTGGCACCTCTCCCCACCTCTGGAGCCCCCTTTCTCTGGCACCCATTTATTTAGAGGCTTGCACAGCTTCCAGTGGCCATTTCCACATGGAAAGGATGCTGCTGGCTGCGTCATCAACAGGAAAAAAAATGGGAAAAGGTCCCATTTTTTTTTTTTTTAGAGCAGGGGAAACACATGGCAGCACCCACAGCTTGTGTCCTTCTGGATGGGTATCGGCACAAGGACAGGGCTGTGGATCCATCCTGGCCACAGGATCACACAAGGAAACGTTGTCCCCATGCCCGATGGATGTCCCAGCTCCACCCCAAGGGGAGCAGAGGCTCTGGTGAGGGATGGGACATCACCTCCCAGCACCCAGAAGCTTCTGGCCTTGTCCCTAAACACATGTTGGCTCCCTCAGCGTGACATCCTCACAAAGCTGCTCAATCCCACCACTTGCCAGGGCTTCCTGCCCTGGGAGCCAGGCTGGATGGCATCCAGAGCAGCCAGGGCTCATGTCCCAGGCTCCAGCTCCCCATATTCCCAGGTTGGAGCCCTGCCTGTACCTTGCCCACACAGGCAGGAGCATTAGGGGGTGCAATGGGGTGAGGTTCAGGGTGACCATCAGCGAGGAGGGGTTTGCAGAAGGGAAAATCAGCATCTGCACCCCATAGCAACCACAGAACGCCAGAGATGTTTGGGTTGGAGGGACCTTAAACCTCATCCGGTCACCCCCCTGCATGGGCAGGGACACCTCCCACCAGCCCAGGCTGCTCCAAGCCCCATCCAACCTGCCCTTCAACACTGCCAGGGATGGGGCAGCCACAGCTTCTCTGGCCAACCTGGGCCAGGCTCTCCCCACCCTCCCAGCACACAAGTTCTCCCTCCCATCTCATCTCCAGCTCCCCTCTTCCAGATGGAAACCCTTCCCCCTGGGCCCAGCCCTCCCTGCCCTTGGCCAAAGCCCCTCCCCAGCTTTCCTGGAGCCCCTTCAGGCACTGCAAGGTGCTCCAAGCTCTCCCTGGAGCCTTCTCTTCTCCAGGCTCAACACCCCCAACTCTCCCAGCCTGTCTCCAGAGCAGAGCTGCTCCAGCCCTCCCATCATCTCTGGGGCCTCCTCTGGACTCTCTCCAACAGCTCCGTGTCCTTCTGGTGTTGGGGACCCCAGAGGTGGCCCCAGCCCTGCAGGGGGGTCTCAGCAGAGCAGAGCAGAGGGGGACAATCCCTGCTGGTCACGTTGCTGGTGACACAGCCCAGGACATGGGTGGCTTTGGTGACTCATGTTGAGCTTCTCCTCACTCAACACCCCATGTCCTTCTCCTCAGGGCTGCTCCCCATCCATTCTCCCCCCAACCTGTATCTGTGCTCATGATTGTCCCAACCCATGTGCAGGACCTTCCCTTGGCTTTCTTGAACTTCACAAGGTTGGTGTTGGCCCACCTCTCCAGCCTGTCTAGGTCCCTCTGGGGTCCCCTGTCCCCATCCCTTCCCTCCAGTGTGTCATCATACCACACAACTTGGTGTCAGCAGACCCTGAACCTCAGGGGACATTAACAGGTCTCCTCCAGACCCACTTGCCTCCAGGGCCATGTCTGCCCGTGGCCAAGGGGCTCACAGCCTGCTACAGCTCGAGGAAAGGGAGGAGAAAAGCCCTCCACTGGTTTTAGCTTTTGAAATGCTCAATATAAATAGCTCCTCAGTGTCTTCTGAGTCACTCAGCAGAAATGTGCAAGCAAACACCAAACTGGGAAGGGGCTGGGAAGTGATTTCAAGGCAGGGGAGGGGAAGTCATCACTTCAGCAATGGGGCTGCACCCACAGCTTTTTCCCTCCTGGGGTGCAATGGTCCTCCATGGTCCTCCACCTCTGGTGAGCACAGGGCTTTGGGGATGTCCTGGTCTAGTGGGAGGTGTCCCTGCCCATGGCAAGGGGTTGGGACTGGATGATCTTGAAGGTCCCTTCCAAGCCAAACCATTGGTGTGAGGTTGTCCTTACTGGTTGTAACACCTGGGCAAGCCCTGAACCCTTCTGTGTCCCAGACAAAAAAATCCACATTTTAATATTTTCCATGGGAATCACACCCATCCAAAACCACCTCCTTTTTCTATTTGATTTCATAGACTCACCGATTGGTTTGGGTTGGAGGCACCTTCAAGATGATCTAGTTCCAACCCCCTGCATGGGCAGGGACATCTCCCACTAGACCAGTTTGCTCATTTCTTCTAGAAAGTGCCAGCTGACAAAGACCCCAAAGGCTTGAACCCCCCCAAAATGCTCCCTGCCAGCTCTCAACTCATCCTCTCCCCACGCTGGACATGCAGGCAGGGCCCTGCCAGGCTGTGCCAGGGCAGGCAGGGCGAAGGATTTGGGGATGGGAGCAGGACCACGGGCTGCAGCTGCCACCAAAGAACCAACCCCCTGGGGACGTTCCTGAGCTGACACTCAGCAAGTTCTCCAGGGATGAGGTTTGGGGCCACCTTCCTGGGGACACCACAGCATTGTGGACCACCACCCACCAGCAACAGCTGTCCAAGGACCACCTGGAGACCCCCAATCCAAGCTCCAATCCCCCCAAAACACCAAAACTTGGGGTCATCACCCATTGCTGCAAGGCAGGTGAGACCCCCAACCCACCCTTGACCCGGGGCCGGGGCGGGGGGGGGGGGGGGTTAGGTCCAAGCTCCCAGGCTGCCCTTTGCCTGCGCTCTGCCGGTTCTCCACCACCGAAATACCCCCTCCCCTTTGCCACCCCCCGCCCCCCCCGTTGCCAAATCCTCCGCCCCGTTGCCGCGCTGATGGAGCCGCGGCAGCAGACAAAGCATCTCCCGGCGCTCTCCATCCCCCTCGCTCCCCCCCCTCCAGCCAGACCCATCCATTAACGAGGACAGCTCAGCCCTTTGCAAGGAGAAAGCTGGACAAGCAGAAAGTCCCAGGCAGCTCCGGGCCCTGCCTGCGTTTCTGGCTGCAGCCCAGCGCAGCTCTCCCAGAGCCACGTGGAAGCCGGGAAACAAAAGCAAAAACGGGGATCGGGGTGGGAGGAAAAGGGGAGGCAGGAAGGATTCCCAGAAAAGAACTGCTGCATCCATCGCTGGACCCGGGGGAATCCTGCATCCCTCCTGGAGGAGCTGCTGGGATGGATGCTCGTCCTCTTGGAGCCTAAGGAGCAGCGCAGCTCCCAGGGGGATGCAATGGGGCTGGGTTGGAGATGGTGGCCATGAGCCACCCTGGGTGGTGGTCAAGTCCATGGTGTCCCAGCCTGCCCGTGGAGCTGATGCTGGCTCCACCACCTGCATCTACTCCAGCATCTGGCCAGCAGCTGGCGAGGACTGGAGGTTAATTCCTCGACACTTTCGAACCTCTCACTGCTCTGAAGCTGAGGGTGCCCCAGCGTGATGGAGGGGCTCCTGGCCAGGGTGCCACCCCACCCAGGGAACCTCCCCAGGTGTGGAAATGTGCAGGCTGCCAAGAAGGTTCTCCTTCATCCTCTCCACATGGCACCTCTGAGCTCCAGGGCTGGGTGCCCACGTGGGCAGGTGATGCTGAAGGTGCCCCAGACACCTCCCAGCAGAGGCACAAGCTGCCCGAGGCTTTGTGAAAGCCCCAAGAACATCACACGTAGCTGCTTGCAGATCCTGAAGACCCCAGCAAAGGGAGACCAGGCTGCACTCACCCTGCTGAACCCCTGGGCCCTGGTCACTGGGTGACTGGTGGGGAGCAGAGCCACCGAGCCAAGCTGGATGGGGCGATGGAGTCTATTTTATCAAATCCCAGACTGGTTTGAGTTCAAAAGGACCTTAAAGCTCATCCAGTCCCACCCCCTGCATGGGCAGGGACACCTCCCACCAGCCCAGGCTGCTCCAAGCCCCATCCAACCTGCCCTTCAACACTGCCAGGGATGGGGCAGCCACAGCTTCTCTGGCCAACCTGGGCCAGGCTCTCCCCACCCTCCCAGCACACAAGTTCTCCCTCCCATCTCATCTCCAGCTCCACTCTTCCAGTTTGAAACCATTCCCCATTTTCCAGGGCACTTGAAACATGCAACCCAGGGATTGGCAACAACCATGAGGCAGAAGTTGGGGCTGAGCTCAGTAGCTGCCTTTGGCTTTGCAGATGCTCAGAGACCTCCAAAAGGCTGGGAACACTTTTCCAGGCAGCTCATGCCCTCCACATCCCAGCCAGCTTCATTCCTGGGGTACCTGCAGACTTAATTCCACCAAGGCAAGCCATAGGATCACAGAATCATGGAAGGGTTTGGGTTGGAAGGGACTTTTAAAGGTTACCTAGTCTGACCTCCCTGGATGCCACGTCTCTGCCACCACCGCTGCCCTTCTGTGCACTGGGAGAGAAGTGGGGAGTACTGGTGAGGATGCAGGAGGTGGGGAGGGATCAGGGTTCCCCTCTGATGTGCACCCAGACCACACAGGGGAGCAGCAGGTAGGGATATCAGCAGCATCACAAATGTCACCTCATGCCATCAGCTCTTCTTCTGGGCACCCCCCAGGGCTGGGATCCCAGAGGAAGCAGCTCCCAGGTGGGTGCATCAGGGAGGTAACACTGGGATGGTGCGTTATGTGTCACCCTTGTGTGAGCAGTGAGGGGGACACACCATCCAGGTCCTGACTTTGACCTGGAGACACATCGCCCAGGTCCTGACACCGACCTGGAATAACAAGCACAGGCACTAACACGCTCCTGCCCAGATCCACAAGAACCATCTGTGTCCTTTGGTGGGACATGGGCCCTTCCCTCTGCCAGGCTCCTGGCCACTCAGCCAGCCGTGCCCGGGGCTGGTCCCAGCTGTGGCCACAGCCACGGTCCCTCCTCCATCACACGCCTGGCACCGACCCTGTCACCACCACCGAGCGCGGTGACACTTGGCCAGTTGACACATCCTGGCGTCTGCTCCTGCCAGACAGCTGCCAGCAGTGACACAGGCAGCCGGGAGAGCCGGGCAAGGAGCAGGCAGCCCTGCCTGCACCCCGAAGGAAGCCTTGACCTCCCCCCAGCCGCTGAGCCAGGGCCTTTCCTGCAGGGATGCTCAGAGCAGCGTCTCCTCCTCCTCCGTGTTTTCCATCCGCAGAGCTCGGCTGCTTCTCCCCCAGCTCCGGCTGCTGTTGGATGCTGGGAGAGCATCAGCACCAGCTCCAAGCGATCCAGCATCCCACCCTGCTGCTAAACCGGGGCAGGAGCCGCCCGCCCAGGAACACGCTTCCCACTGGGAGGGGTTGGGAATAAAAGGAGCTGGAAATAGGTTAAAACGTGACCTGGATAATGCAAAATGGCACTTGACTGGCTGCCACCCGGGGAGAAAACGGAGCTCACAGACCACAAGCATGGGAGACCCAGCCCCTTCGTGGATCTTGGGAAGCTTTTCCACCTCTAGACATCCCCAAAGAGGGACAACCATCTCCTAGGTTAGATCCTGGGTACAAAGGGGGAAGCCTCTGGGCTCACCCATGCCTGCTTCTCCCACCCTGGGTGGCTGGAGGGACACAGACAGTCCAGCTGTGCCCAGTTTCTATAGCATCCACCTTGCTTTAATAGCCACTAAACCAGCAGCTGCAAGTCAGCAGAGACATTCAAGCCCCAGGAAACCCAGGGATAACGTGGCATTTCAAGACCTTTGTGTGTTTTGCTTCAAGAAAAGGACACGGGCGCATGTTCCTGCAGCAGGATGAAAGGATCTCTGCAGGGAACAAAGCACACACAGCACCCGAGAGGGAGCCAGGAGAGCTGGGGGGTTGGTGAGGAGAATGCTGCCCACGGAGGAGGGTGGACCCAGCACCCGTGGCAGCGTGGGGGGGATATCAGCAGCTTGTGGTGCCTCTGGAAGGTGGCTCTGAGCCCCACGTTGTGTGTAGGTGGGGAGAGATGTTGGAAGCTATTTTTGATAGAGTCAAACTTGGCAGCTGAAGGTCACCTCACGAAGGTGCGAAAAGCGGGCGGGGCCAGAGGGCAACGTGTGGGGCTGGGGCAGGAGTGGGCAGCAGCTTCCCTCACACCCCCATGGGCCTGTGAGCACCTAAAACACCATCTCCAGGGAAACTGAGGTGGCTCCAGAGCACATCCCCATGGGGCAAGGTGGCCCCTGGGCACAATGGTCCCAGCACAGGCTGCTGAGACCTGTGCCTGAGCACACGGAGCTGGCACCGCCAGACAAAGGAATCCAAGCACGGAGCCACCTTCCTCCTTGTCCCCCTACACCCACATCCCTTCCTCGCTGGATCAGCTCATCCCTCTGGCAATGTGGGGGCTTATCCCAGCAACTGCCAGCAGGTCAAAGGAGCATGCAAGATTTCCCAGTACCCAGCAGGCTGAGCACCCACGTACTGTGAATCTCCTGCGTGGAGCCAGCTCCCCAGCAGCTGTGGAGCCTCGTGAGTGCTCCAACGGGAGCGCAGAGCCAGGGGGTCTTCACATCCCCAGCTGAGCCCGTGGGTGATGGGAATTCAGGCACCACGTTTCCCCGTTTTCCAGCTCAGCCCCTCATCCCACGTGGGCTCTCCGGAGCATCACCCTTCACCACTTCCAGGGAGCACTGTCATCCCTCAGCAAGGTCATGCTATGCTGGCAAGCAAAGCCCCTCCTGCCTGCACCATGGAACAAGATCCTCAGGACCCCCAGAGCCCCTTCCACCACCTCTCTGCCTGCAAACAGGTACAGCTACACCTGGACCCCCCCTGACTTGTTGCGTGGGTGGATATGTGTGTGTGTGTGTGTGTGTGTGTGGTTTCTCTTGCCCTGCATTGAGCCCCAATTCAGAGCCACAATTCAGAGGCCTGACCTGCATTTCACAAAGTCACCCCAGCCCACCGCTGGGCCAGGAGCCTTCTGCCCCCGCAGGAAATCATCACAGGGCAAGGGTGGCATGGGAAACGGGGAGATGCTGTTCACACCAGCCCTCCAGCACAGAGCCCTTCAGTCAGCTGCCAGAGATCACCTGCCCTGGGCTAACACAGGTGGCTAATGGGGAACTGGGGTGGGGGGGGCGGGTCAGAGCCTCTTGTCATTCCCACACAACCCCCTCCCTGCCAGCTGTCAGGCAGCAGGAACTTTTTCTTGCCTCCCCTTTCCCCATTATCCCCCTCGCTCCTTCACCCAGCATCACCCCCCGGAGCATCCCTCCCTCTTGGCGCGGTCCCCCCCCCCCTCCATCCCCGGTGCCAGAGGAAAGGGACTCACAGGTCAGATGCAGCCGCCTGGTACGGTTGGCTCCGGCAAAGGATGGAGTGTCCGCAGCCCTGGCCCATGGCTCCGCATGCTTCGGCAGCCCTGCCAGGCGGGCAGCGGGGGCTCGGCGAGGGCTGCCGGGGGGCTGCAGGCAACGAGGAGCAGCCGCTGCTCCCGGTTCTTGGTGCTGGCTGGGAACGGAGCCTCTCGCCGTGCTCAGCGAGGGTGTCTCCAGCCCGCTGCTGTCACCGAGCCCGATGCAGCGCGCCGAGGCGTGCGGGAGGGGAGGGAGGAAAGAGGGGGAGTGCGAGGGGGGGCGCCAGTGATTGACAGCTCCGCTGCGGCTCCGCGGGGCCGGGCGGGGGCTGAACCGCTCCTTTGGAAGGACCGATGGGGTCCGTACCTGCAGGGCGCCGCCGCCCTCCGCGGGCCGCGCCCGGCCTCGCCCGCCGCGCCGAGCCGCTGCGAGGGGCCGCCGCCTTTGTCTGGTGAGGCACAACCGGCCCTGACCGCCCCGCGCTCCCACCAGCAGCTTCTTGCCCCAGGGGCACCGGGCAGCACAGAGAGATATGGGGCAGCACTGGTCGCACAGGCGGGTCCCTGCCTCCAGGGGTACTGGTCAGCACTGCTCCTGCAGGCAGGTCCCTGAGCACCCCATAGTCAAAGGCCAGGAGAGAACTTGGGGAAGTTTCCCATATATTTGCCCCGCTCTTAAACTTGGCCTCAGCATCACTTGGCCACTGGCAACGCAGGGTGATGGACCTTTAGTTTGAGCCAGTGTGTCCCCACTCCAGGTGAACCCAAGAGCATCTCTGGTGTCTCCCCACCCCAAGGGAATCCAGGAGCATCTCTGAGGTGTCCCCACCCCAGGTGAACCCAGGAGCATCTCTGGGGTCCACACATCCCTCTGCGGGTACCTGCATCCTCCACTTGGTCTCCATGTGCTGTACAGTTGTACCAAGCCACAGCCCCAAACTGCAAACTCGGCTTCATTTAAGGAGATTTTGCACCAGGAGGAGCTATTTTGGTTGCTCTTTATTAGTCTTGCAGATCTCCATCCCCCCCCGGGGTGATCTTTTGTGGGGAGAGAGGAGGAACATGCTTTAAAACCAACGTGGTTATGCTGCTGCTTCCCTGCTCCATCCTGAACTCACCAGCTGGGACTTCAGGAGCAGCAGTAGATACTGAGAGATTAGCACTCAAATCCCATCAGTTCCTGTCAAATTCACAAGGTTTAACATCCCAGTGGTCTGCATAAACACTGTATGAACTACATGAGATCCTCTGGGGGAAACTGAGGCCTAGACCTGCCATGACTTGCCCAAATTTTATCCCAAGAGCCAATAGTAGAAGCCAGGGCTAATTTGGGATTATTTTAAAGACCTTCACTTTAATCCCCTATTTCCGTCCCCAATCGTAGTTTTCATGAGGTTTTCATCCTGTGGATGAGCTCACCTGGGCTTTTGGAGCATGTCCCTTTGGGGGGGATGGACCTGCTGTGGGACACCTGCATGTGGGAGCCATCCCAGTGCTCACCCATCTTATAATAATGGAATCACAGAGTGGTTTGGGTGGGAAGGGACCTTTAAAGGTCATCTAGACCAACCCTCCTGCAATAAACTGGGACATCTTCAACTTGATCTTCTGGTGTCAACCCAAGGGTGGGCCAGGCTTCAGAAGGCTCAAATATTCAACCTGGGGATTTTATTTGTTGCTCCCACTCATTTATTTATTTTTCCATGTCATTATTATTTTATTTCCTCCTGGATCCTGGGGGGAAAATGGAAACCAAATTTTGTCTGGCCACAGTCCCCACCATGAAGCTGCTGAGAAGATCAGAGCAGATCCAGGTGTGTTGCCCACCAGGAGGAATCATCAAACCCCAGGACCACCAGATCAGTCTATTCCCAGCATCCAACCTGCTCTTCCCCCCAGGAACCCTCCCATGTGGCCTAGACTCTTCTTCCCAGATCCAAACCTTATTCCTGGGTTTTCAAAGACGTGGGTTTCTCTTCTCCATGTCACCCTGGACTGTTTTCTCAAGAGAAAAGTCAGTCCTGTATCCAAGCAGCTTCTGAGAGTCCTTCTGCCAATGGGCTCTCTCCCCTGAAGATGTGGTTCCTCCTTCCTGGGTCTGAAGTCTTCAAGATCATCTAGTCCCCCCCTGCATGGGCAGGGACACCTCCCACCAGCCCAGGCTGCTCCAAGCCCCATCCAACCTGCCCTTCAACACTGCCAGGGATGGGGCAGCCACAGCTTCTCTGGCCAACCTGGGCCAGGCTCTCCCCACCCTCCCAGCACACAAGTTCTCCCTCCCATCTCATCTCCAGCTCCCCTCTTCCAGCTGGAAACCCTTCCCCCTGGGCCCAGCCCTCCCTGCCCTTGGCCAAAGCCCCTCCCCAGCTTTCCTGGAGCCCCTTCAGGCACTGCAAGGTGCTCCAAGCTCTCCCTGGAGCCTTCTCTTCTCCAGGCTCAACACCCCCAGCTCTCCCAGCCTGTCTCCAGAGCAGAGCTGCTCCAGCCCTCCCATCATCTCTGGGGCCTCCTCTGGACTCTCTCCAACAGCTCCATGTCCTTCTTGTGCTGGGGACCCCAGAACAGGACACGGTATCCCAGGATAAGCCCAAGGGCCTCATGGCTCTCCCAGCCATCCCTCTGTGTGCATCCATTGCCCCAGGCACCCTGAATAACTGCCGGGCAGCCCGGGTTTTGCTCCTGCACCAAAATGCATCCACCCTGCAAGCATCCCACGTGCTCCTGTGAGCTTCGGGAGAAACTGGGGCTGCCACGTGTCTCCTCCCCAGCCCCCAGCAGATCCCATCACTCCAAATTCTGCTCAGTGTTGGGGCCAGTTCTCTTTAATATCTTTAATCTCTTTAATATCAGTGATGTGGAGGAGGGGATTGAGAGCACCCTCAGTCAGTTTGCAGATGACACCAAGTTGGGTGGGAGTGTGAATCTGCCTGAGGGTAGGAAGGCTCTGCAGAGGGATCTGGCCAGGCTGGATCCATGGGTTGAGGCTCTGCAGAGGGACCTGGCCAGGCTGGATCCAAGGGCCCAGGACAATTGTGTGAGGTTCAACCAGGCTCAGTGCTGGGTCCTGCACTGGGGTCACACCAGCCCCCCCAACACTCCAGGCTTGGGGCAGAGTGGCTGGAAAGTGCCCAGGGGAAAAGGACCTGGGGGTGTTGGTCAACAGAAGTTGGAGATGAGCCAGTGTGCCCAGGTGGCCAAGAAGGCCACCAGCATCCTGGCTTGTGTCACCAGAGTGTGGGCAGCAAGAGCAGGGCAGGGATCATGTCCCTGTGCTGGGCACTGTGGAGGGGGCACCTTGAGTCCTGGGGTCAGTTCTGGGCCCCTCAGGACAAGAAGGACATGGAGGTGCTGGAGCGTGTCCAGAGAAGGGCTGGAGCAGAAGGAGCTGGAGAACTTGTGAGGAGCAGCTGAGGGAGCTGGGGGTGTTGAGCCTGGAGCAAAGGAGGCTGAGGGGAGACCTTCTGGCTCTGCAACTGCCTGAGAGGAGGTTGGAGCCAGGGGGGGTCGGTCTCTGCTCCCCAGGAACAAGCGACAGGACAAGAGGAACCAGCCTCAAGTTGTGCCAGGGGGGGTTGAGGTTGGATCTGGGGAACAATTTCTGCCTGGCAAGGGTTGTCAGGCCCTGGCCCAGGCTGCCCAGGGCAGGGCTGGAGTCCCCATCCCTGGAGGGGTTTCCAAGCCGTGGAGATGTGGTGCTGAGGGACATGGGTCAGTGGTGGCCTTGGCAGGGCTGGGGGAATGGTGGGACTGGATGGTCTGAAAGGTCTTTTCCAGCCAAAGGATTCTGTGATTTTCGGGGCCTGATCCCCCAGCCAAGGCGAGGGGCAGGGATCTGGGGGAGCCAAATGCTTTTTGATGAGCTTTTTATTGTGTTGTGGCCGATCCAAGGGCTTTTGCACGATGTGATTGGGAGCCCCACACGGCCCAGACAGACGAGACCCCACAGGATGCAATGGGGAGTGTCCGAATTCCCACCACAGGGAGCGCTGGTCCTGTAGGAATATCTGCAGGGAGGTTCCATTCCAGCAAGTTGGTTTGTTGGGTTGGGGTTTTTTTCTTCCCCCATCTTGGATTTTTCCACCTTTATCCTCAGCACATTCAAAAACCCGAGGAGGGAAGAAAATGGCAAATGGGAGAAAAGTTGTGTTGTTTTTTTTCCATTTTCACTGACATTTATCCCAGGAACAGAAAAAAAAAAAAAAAAAAAAAAAAAAAAAAGAAGAGCAAACAACACCCAGAGGAACCCGGAGCCTTGTTTTTATGGCAAGGTCGGTACAAGCTGTTCCCAGAAAAATCAGTAAAAAATAAAATAAAAAGAAATCCAAAGAAATTCTCAATGAAGGAAGAAGAATTTCAAAGGAATCTTCAGTGATGGGGAAAATTATTTATCCCGTGTGGAGTGGGCAGAGTTGGGTTTTGTCCCCTCCCCCCCCAGTATTTTGGGGCAGGGATGGGGGTCCCAGGGAGATGTTTGGAGGTTGGGTGGGGGGTGGACACAGCATCCCGTTGTATCCCAGTTGGGATGGAGCATCCCAAAATCCCCAGGAAAGGGGCTTGGGCAAGCCAGAGGGGACAAGGATTTGAGGGGACAGGAAGGGGAAAGAAGGGGAAAGGGAAGGATGGGGAAGGAGGAAGGGAAAAGTGGGAAGGGGAAGGGGAAAGAAGAAGGGGAAGGAAAGGGGAGAGAAGGGGAAGGAGAAGGGGGAAGGAAAAGAAGAGGAAGAGGAAAAGGGGGTGAAAGGGGAAGGGGAAAGAAAGGGAAAGGAAAGGATAGGGAAGAGGGAAGGAAGGATGGGTAAGGTGAAAGGGGGAAGGGAAAACAGGAAGGGAAAAGGGGGAATGGGAAGGGGAAGATGAAAAGGGGAATGGTAATGGGAAGGTGAAAGGGGGAAGGGAGAAAGGGAAGGGAAACAGGAAAGAAGGGGAAGGGAAAGGGGAAGGGGAAAGAGAAAGAAGGGGGGGAGGGAAGGATGGGGAAAGGGCAGGGGAGAAGGGGCAGGGGGAAGGGAGAAGGGGAAGGTGAGAGAAGGGGAAGGGGAAGTGAAGGGGAAAAGACATTTAAAGGGGAAGAGGAAAGCAAGGGAAAGGGAAAAATGGGGAAGAAGGGGAAGGAGAAGGAAAAAGGGGAAGGGAGAAGGCAAAGGGGAAAGGAGGAAGGGGAATGGGAAGGGCTCTGAGCCAGCCCCCTCCCCGGGAGGGTTTCTCATCATTGCAGCCTGGCCCCAGCAGCCCCCTCATATCCCCCCCCAAACCTCCTCCTGGTAACAGGGACAGCAGCTGGTCCCGGCTCCTGGGGCCACATCCAGCCCTTGTCACTGAAGGTGCCCTCCAGCCTCCGCTGTCCCCTGCCTGGTCACATCTGTCAGCCGGGGCGCGGGGAGGGGACAGGGACCCTTCACACGGGTGCCCTTGCCCAGCGCTGGCCTGGGGGCGTGTGGAGGGGAGGGGATGGGGGTGGGGACCTTCTGCAACCCAACCTCCATTTCCATCCCCCAGCACAGGCTTCCCACGTCCCATGGTCTGATGTGTCCCTGTCACCGAAGGCTGGAGCAAAATCTGGTTCTCAGGGTGGTAGCACCTGTGATGGAGACACGGTGACACCCATCAGGATCAGACCTGGAGAGACCCGGCCTGGCTGTGGGGATCATAGGGAATTATTGGGGTGTTCCCAGCTTCCTCCCAGGGTTCTGCTGGGTCCCACAGTCTGGACACCCTGTGGACACCAGCTCTGTCCCCCTCCACTGGTTCCCCATCTCTGGGGACACTGGAGGACTAGGATGGGACTCTGTGCTCCAGGGATGGATTGTCCTTGTGATCTGCACCCCAAAAGTGCTGGAGATGAGGTGTCATTGCACCCTCAGTGTCCCCAAACCCTTGGCACTGTCCATGGGTGTACCCAAGGTGCAGGATGAGACTGGGAGCTTCTCCTCCCATCCATGCCCAGGGGAAAACAAAACAAGGGCTAAAAAAAGATGAGGGGGTGGAAATCAGGGGAAAAAATCCCTGTGGAAGGGATCAGGGTCACAGACAATAATGGAAGGGTTTGGGTGAAAGGGACCTTTAAAGTTCTCCAACTCCATGAGCAGGGACATCTGCAACTAGACCAGGTTGCTCAGAGCCCCATCCAGCCTGGTCTGGAATGTTTCCAAGGATGGAGCATCTCCCACCTCTTTGGGCAAACCTGGGAGTCCCTCCCTGCCTCCATCCTCCCTTTCACAGAATCATGGAATGGTTTGGGTTGGAATGGACTTTCAAAGCTCATCTTATCTCCTGCCTTATCCCTGCAGGTTGTGCCAAGTGCTGCGTCCTGCAGGCCCAGTACAGGCTGGAGGTGAAGGGACTGAGGGCAGCCCTGAGGAGAAGGACTTAATAATAGAATCATGGAATGGTTTGGGTTGCAAGGAACCTTAAAGATCATCTAGTTCCAACCCCCCTGCATGGGCAGGGACACCTCCCACCAGCCCAGGCTGCTCCAAGCCCCATCCAACCTGCCCTTCAACACTTCCAGGGATGGGGCAGCCACAGCTTCTCTGGCCAACCTGGGCCAGGCTCTCCCCACCCTCCCAGCACACAAGTTCTCCCTCTCATCTCATCTCCAGCTCCCCTCTTCCAGCTGGAAACCCTTCCCCCTGGGCCCAGCCCTCCCTGCCCTTGGCCAAAGCCCCTCCCCAGCTTTCCTGGAGCCCCTTCAGGCACTGCAAGGTGCTCCAAGCTCTCCCTGGAGCCTTCTCTTCTCCAGGCTCAACACCCCCAACTCTCCCAGCCTGTCTCCAGAGCAGAGCTGCTCCAGCCCTCCCATCACTTTTTGTAGACCCACTTCAACAGCTCCATGTCTTTCCATGACTGCAGAGTTGGATGCAAGAGAGGTCCATGGAAGTGTTCAAGGTTGGATGGGGCTTGGAGCAACGGGGTCTGGTGGGAGGTGTCCCTGCCCATGTGGGAGGTTGGAACTGGATGAGCTTTCAGGTCCCTTCCAACCCAAACCATTCTGTGTTTCCATGTGTCCCTGTCCCAGAGCCCTGGGATGTAAATCCCACCAGCCAACATTGTTGGTCCTTGCTCCAGGGCTTGGAGCACAGACGTGGCCTGGTGACACATCCTTTGGGCTGGACACATGTCCCCAGCCTCGCTTCATGCCCAGCCAGGGGTCACAGGGACTCAGGAACAGGCAGATGGTTCCCTCCCCAGAGGGACAGGGATGTCTATCTTGATGTCTATTCCCTTCTTCTGACTATCCCTTGTCCCTGGGATGGGCTGCAGCTCTGCCAGGTTGCCCCTTCCCACATTCCACTCACTGCCAGCATTGGATCCTTTGGGACTGCACAGTGGCACCTCCCTAGGAGGACACCAACTCCTGGGATCTTGGCATCGGGGTCAGGGGCATCAGGATCTGGGCATTGGGATCAGGGGCATCAGGATTTGGGGCATCAGGATCAGGGCATCGGGACCAGGGCATCAGGATCAGGGCATCAATATCTGGGCATTGGGATCAGGGCATCAGGATTGGGGGCATCAGGATCTGGGCATTGGGATCAGGGCATCAGGATTGGGGGCATGAGGATCTGGGCACTGGGATCTGGGCCGATGGAGTTCTCCTAAGCATCAGGTGCCAGCGCCAAGGTTTGTCACCGGTGTGGGACGGCAGGGACAGGCGTGGTGGCACATGGGGCTGGGACGCTGCCGGCTGCCGGGGCCCGCAGGTAGCCATGGCAACCTCCCGGCGGGATGCGGCGCGGATCAGTGGCCAATTTGAAGTGATTCTCCTCAAAAAAAGCTTATTTTTGTTTTGTTTTGTTGTTGTTTTTTTCCCCCTCCAGGTGTGTGACCCGATCCCCGCGGCCTCCAAGGGCTTTTCTTCTTGGCATTTGTATTTTTTTTTCCCCCTTTTTTGCTTTTCCGTCGGACACCAGGTCTGGACACGGGCGTGTGAGTGGGGCTGTGCAGGTCTGTGCACACTGTGTTGGTGCAAGCACCCTCACTGCAGCGTGCACTACTACTCAGATGTGTGAGATCTCTTCAAGCCGGAGGGTGAACATCCGCCAGGGACTCGTGCACACACGTGTGCAAGGGGTTGTGAGCATCCCCCAGCAGTGTGCACTGTCTGTGCACGCTCAGGTGCACGGGATTGTGTGTGTGTGAGCATCCCCCCGGGAGTTCACACACACAGAATCACCAAGGCTGGAAAAGACCTTTAAGATCATCAAGTCCAGCCTATGACCAACACCACCACACCATCTAGAACATAGAATCATAGAATCACAGAATCCTAGGGGTTGGAAGGGACCTCGAAAGATCATCTAGTCCAACCCCCCTGCCAGAGCAGGGTCACCTAGAGCACATCACACAGGAACTTGTCCAGGTGGGTTTTGAATGTCTCCAGTGAAGGAGACTCCACAACCTCCCTGGGCAGCCTGTCCCAGTGCTCTGTCACTCTCACAGTAAAAAGTATTCACCTTGAACCTCCTATGCTCCAATTTGCACCCATTGCCCCTTGTCCTATCACTGGTCACCACTGAGAAAAGCTTAACTCCATCTCCCTGACACTCACCCCTTACATATTTGTAAACATTGATGAGGTCACCCCTCAGTCTCCTCTTCTCCAACCATGGCACTAAGTGCCACATCCAGCCTTGCCTTGAACACCTCCAGGGATGGTGACTCCACCACTTCCCTGGGCAGTCCATTCCAATGTCTGATCACCCTCTCCATGAGGAAGTGCTTCCTGATATCCAACCTAAACCTCCCCTGGAGCAGCTTCAGGCTGTGCCCTCTTGTCCTGTCACTGGTTGCCTGGGAGAAGAGCCCGACCCCACCTGACTCCAACCTCCCTTCAGGGAGTTGAAGAGAGTGATGAGGTCCCCCCTGAGTCTCCTCTTCTTCAGGCTAACCAACCCCAGCTCCCTCAGCCTCTCCTCATCAGACTTCCCCTCCAGTCCCTTCCCCAGCCTCGTTGCTCTCCTCTGGACCTGCTCCAGCACCTCAAGATCCTTCTTGCAGTGAGGGGCCCAGAGCTGCACACAGGACTCGAGGTGAGGCCTCCCCAGTGCTGAGCACAGGGGGAGAATCACATCCCTGCTCCTGCTGGCCACACTATTCCTGATCCAAGCCAGGATGCCATTGGCCTTCCGGGCCACCTGGGCACACTGCTGGCTCATGTCCAACCAGCTGTCCACCAGCACCCCCAGCACACGCTTGTGCTCACGATTGTGTGCGCGTGTGAAGGTCCGTGCACACGTGATCCACGTGAGCATCTCCCAGGGTCCTGTGTGTGGGTCAGATCCATGCATGCCGTGTCAGGTGAGCCTCCTGCGTGGGCCCGTGCACACGCGTGCCTGTTTGCACCATGTTGGTGCAAACGTGTGTGTGTGTCCCCCCCATGGATTCGCCCCACCCCCCCCGTGCCAGGGGTTGTGTCCGTACCTGTGCCTGCGGTGCCCGTGTGAGCATCCCCCAGGGACGCGTGCACACGCGTGTGCAAGGGACTGTACGTGTGTGCAGACCCGTGTACACCCCGCACCGGTGTGAACAACCCCTGCGGGCTCGTGCACACGCACGTGCAAAGGCAACACCCCCACACACACACACCCCCACACACCCAAACACCTCCAGCCCCCCCTGGCGCTGCCAGCACCCCAGGGAGTCGGGAGAGGTGGCTCCCCCTCCCCCGGGACCCACGGGTGGCATTTTCCCGAGCACAACCCGCCCCTGCACCCCCTCCCCCGCCCCCGGCACCTGCTTCATGTTCATTTAGTTCTTTATATCCCGTGATTTTTCCTCCAAAGCCGGAGCGGGGCGTGGGCGGCTGCTGGGGAGGGAGGAGGGGAGCTGGGGGGGGGGGGAAGGCGGGGCACGGAGACCGATCAAAGGCTTTGAGCAGCCGAGTCCTTTCACTGCTCCATCATTTCAGCCTCTTCAAGCCTCCCAAGGGGCTTTTCTCCCAGTTTCCTACCGTGGGGAGCCCCTTCCCATGGCTCTGGGAAGTGACACGGGGATCAGGGTGGTTCCCACATGCTGGGTCAGGGAGCAAGGTTGGAGGTTGGATTTCATAGAATCATGGAATGGTTTGGGTTGGATGGGACATTAAAGATCATCTAGTTCCAATCCCCCTGCATGGGCAGGGACACCTGCCACCAGACCAGGGTGCTCCAAGCCCCATCCAACCTGCCCTTCAACACTGCCAGGGAGGAGGACTTGGGGTGTTGGGTGAGGATAAGCTCAACGTGACCCATCAAAGCTACCCATGTCCTGGGCTGTGTCACCAGCAGCTTGACCAGCAGGGCCAGGGAGGGGATTGTCCCCCTCTGCTCTGCTCTGCTGAGACCCCCCTGCAGGGCTGGGGCCACCTCTGGGGTCCCCAACACAAGAAGGACATGGAGCTGTTGGAGAGAGTCCAGAGGAGGCCCCAGAGATGATGGGAGGGCTGGAGCAGCTCTGCTCTGGAGACAGGCTGGGAGAGTTGGGGGTGTTGAGCGTGGAGAAGAGAAGGCTCCAGGGAGAGCTTGGAGCACCTTGCAGTGCCTGAAGGGGCTCCAGGAAAGCTGGGGAGGGGCTTTGGCCAAGGGCAGGGAGGGCTGGGCCCAGGGGGAAGGGTTTCCAGCTGGAAGAGGGGAGCTGGAGATGAGATGGGAGGGAGAACTTGTGTGCTGGGAGGGTGGGGAGAGCCTGGCCCAGGTTGGCCAGAGAAGCTGTGGCTGCCCCATCCCTGGCAGTGTTGAAGGGCAGGTTGGATGGGGCTTGGAGCAGCCTGGGCTGGTGGGAGGTGTCCCTGCCCATGGCAGGGGTGGGACTGGGTGAGCTTTAAGGTCCTTTTGAACCCAAACCATTCCATGATTCCCAAAACCCTTCCCCAGGTACACCCCAATTTATGGCCAGGTAAACCAAGGGCAGAGGGAGGTGGTGATCCCACCTCCCTGGTCGTCCCGTACGGAGCAGCCCAAGGTGGGGAGGCAGCTCCAAGCTCCCATAAAAAAAAAAAAGAAAAACCACACCAAACAAACCACAACCAGGGATGGAGAAAAGGCAGGAGGGGGGAAAAATCTGGGTGAGAGGCTGAAAGGAGCTGGTGACAGTTTAATGGGGCTGCTGATGAAATAATGAGTGTTGGAGTCTGGCGCTGGGAAATCTGGGAGCTGATAATTTGCCAAGTTCATTATCGGGGGTTGGAGCAGCTGCTTGGTGGGTTGTGGAGTTGGGGAGTGTGGGATGCACAGGATGGGGGGGGGGACACAGCTGATCTGACGGGGGGGTTGCGGTGGGGACAATCCATGAGATGGCTGCGGCATCGAGGTGGGATTCCAGCATGGCCTGGCCTGGGAACCCTGGGATGAGGAGGGTGAAGGGGGCAATCACCCCCACCCCACGGGGCAGCAGCTCTTGTCTGGGTGCTGGAAGCCCCCCCACACATACACCCCATGCCTGGCATCCCCAGGGGATTTTTGGGGCTGTCTGAGTTGGAGGGTAGGCAGCACCCTGGGACAGGCAGGACTCAGGGACTGACAGGGTCCAGGGACAGGCAGCACCAAGGGACAGGCAGGACACAGTGACAGGCAGGACACAGGGACAGGCAGCACCCAGGGACAGGCAGGACACAGTGACAGGCAGCACCCAGGGACAGGCAGGACAGAGTGACAGGCAGGACACAGGGACAGGCAGCACCCAGGGACAGGCAGCACCCAGGGACAGGCAGGACACAGGGACAGGCAGCACCCAGGGACAGGCAGCACCCAGGGACAGGCAGGACACAGGGACAGGCAGGACAGAGTGACAGGCAGGACACAGGGACAGGCAGCACCCAGGGACAGGCAGGACTCAGGGACAGGCAGCACCCAGGGACAGGCAGCACCCAGGGACAGGCAACATGCATTGTCCTTGGACTATGAGCCAGTGGGATCCAATGGAGGGTCCAAGATGGGCCGAACAGGGAATTTATTGAGTTGTTTGCAAATGACTCCGCGATTAATCACTCTATGATTAATCACTCCTGGGATCCCACGGCGCTGCCTCTGTGGCTCCATATAGAGCTGGAGGTGGCAGGAGACTCTGGCCATCCTGGTCTGGGGACACAGGATCTTCCCATGGCAGGGCCAAGGCTGAGCCCATCCCAGCTCGTTACAGCTGTGGGGTTGCTGCTCCAACCCTGGTCCCTTCCCCAGGCATCACTCCTGCATCCTGGCAGCTCCTGCCTGCTCCCAGCTCCCCTTGGATGCTCCATGAGGAGCTCCCTGGCCTGCCTTTCCCCAAAAAAGCAGGATGGAGGAGAAGGGAACGCTGGATCTCCCACCTGTGGGATGTGGGACATGATGGAAACCGTTGGCATCAGGCACCCAGTGTGGGTGGGGGGCACTGCAAGTGTGGGGGGACGCTGAGTGTGGGGGGACCCTGAGAGCATGTGTGAGCATCCCCTGCACGTGCACCCCCAGGGCCAGGAGCGTTACAGCCCCACAGGGTGCAGAGCAGCACGGGCACAGGCAGAGCAAACATGCCCCGAGCAGACACCGCGGGGGTGAGGGGAGGGCAGGACACGAGCACGTGTTGCAGACACTGAGCACGTGTTGCAGACACTGAGCACACGGTCCATGCACTGAGCACACACTCCATGCATTAAGCATGTTCCATGCACTGAGCACACATGTTCCATGCACTGAGCACACACTCCATGCACTGAGCACACATGTTCCATGCACTGAGCACACACTCCATGCACTGAGCACATGTTCCACGCATTGAGCACACATGTTCCGTGCACTGAGAACATGTTCCGTGCACTGAGCACACGTTGCATGCACTGAGCACACATGTCGCATGCACTCAGCACGTGTTACATGCACTGAGCACACATTCCATGCACTGAGCTCATGTTCCATGCACTGAGCACACATGTCACATGCACTGAGCACGTGTCACATGCACTGAGCACGTGTTCCATGCACTGAGCACATGTTGCATGCACTGAGCACACATGTTGCATGCACTGAGCACGTGTTACATGCACTGAGCACGTGTTCCATGCACTGAGCACATGTTGCATGCACTGAGCACGTGTTACATGCACTGAGCACGTGTTCCATGCACTGAGCACATGTTGCATGCACTGAGCACACATGTTGCATGCACTGAGCACGTGTTACATGCACTGAGCACGTGTTCCATGCACTGAGCACATGTTGCATGCACTGAGCACACATGTTGCATGCACTGAGCACGTGTTACATGCACTGAGCACGTGTTCCATGCACTGAGCACATGTTGCATGCACTGAGCACGTGTTACATGCACTGAGCACACACTCCATACACTGAGCATGTGTTACATGCACTGAGCACACATGTTGCATGCACTGAGCACACATTCCATGCACTGAGCACACACTCCATGCACTGAGCATGTGTTCCATGCACTGAGCACACATGTTCCATGCACTGAGCACACACTCCATAAAGTGAGCACATGTTCCACGCATTGAGCACACATGTTCTGTGCACTGAACACACATGTTCCATGCACTGAGCACATATGTTCCGTGCACTGAACACATCACATGCACTGAGCACACACTCCAGACCTGGTGCCCACAAGTGGACACCAACTGCAGGCACAAACATGACACAAAAGGTTCTGTGGGCTCCACACTGTGCCCATGCCCGGCCCCCATGTCCATCAGGACATGGCACTGCCACCCCACCGTTGGACAGGGTGTCCCCCAGCACTGCTGCACAGGGCAGGGGCTGCTGTGCTGCCACCATATTCCTGCACCTTCACCTGTGGGACCACGGCAGGAACCTGCACCTGGAATGGGCAGGGAGAGGGTGGGTGGGTGTCCTGCTGAGGGATGGATGGGAAGGGGAAGGACAGATGGACCAGGGGTAACGGGAGGGACAAGCAGGGTGCTGATGGGTGGATGGATGGGTGATGGGATGGATTGGAGGAAGGAATGGAGGAGACGGACGAGTGGTGGAGTGGGTGGTGGAATGGATGAGGGGGTGGGGTGGGTAGGGGGGTGGATCGGTGGTGGGATGGGTGAGGGGATGGATCAGGGAATGGATTGGGGGAGGGATGGATGGATGGACGGATGGATGGATGGATGGATGGATGGATGGATGGATGGGGATGGATGGATGAGCATCTGAACACAGCTGACACCTGGATCCTGGCCCAGGCGGGGCGGTGGTGGGACTGACCCCTGTGTGAGGCTGAGACTTGTGAGGAGGTGATGGGGACATGGGTGCCTCCCCTCCATCCCCATCCCATCCCCATCCCAACCCCATCCCATCCCCATGCCCATTCCATGCCCATCTGCCCCATCCCATCCCCATCTCCCCCATCCCGTCTCGGTGCCCCCCCAGCCCCGCAGTGTCACTGTCACTGCAGGTGACTGGCAGCCTCTCCCCCGCATGAGTCACCACCCGGGGTGGGGGCGTGAGGGGGGGGACACACCCACCCAGGGCCACCGCAGGCAGGTTGGGGGGTGACACACACGCTCCCAGACCTGCCTCTTGCTGCCCACCCAGCCCCCTGCGTCCCTGTATCCCTGCATCCCTGCATCCCTGTATCCTTGTGTCTCTCCATCCCTGCATCCCTGCATCCCTGCATCCCCACATTCCTGTATCCCTGTATCTCTCCATCCCTGCATCCCTGTATCTCTGCATCCCCATGTTCCTGTATCCCTGCATCTCTGCATCCCTGCATCCCTGCATCCCCACATTCCTGCATCCTTGTATCTCTCCATCCCTGCATCCCTGTATCTCTGCATCCCCATATTCCTGTATCCCTGCATCTCTGCATCCCTGCATCCCTGCATCCCCACATTCCTGCATCCTTGTATCTCTCCATCCCTGCATCTCTGCATCCCTGCATCCCCACATTCCTGTATCCCTGCATCTCTGCATCCCTGCATCCCCGTGTCTCTGCATCCCTTTAACCCTGCATCCCTTCATCCCTGTATCCCTGCATCCCTGTGATCCTTTATCCCTTTATCCCTGCACCCCTGTCCCTGCATCCCTGTCCCTGTATCCCTGCATCCCTGTATCCCTGCATTCCTGGGGACATGGAGCAGGCAGAGGGACAAAGCCACCTCCTGCCACCCAAGCTGAGCTCCAGGGACATTCCCAGCAGGGGTGGCTGCCAGGTGAAGCTCCTGGCCAGGACCAAGGTGGAGAGATTCCGAGGAGGAATTCCTGGGAATGCCGTGCTGTGAGGAGCAGCCTGGGCATAGCATCCCTCAGCCACTCCCGGAACACCCTGCAGGCATGTCCTTGCACACACGTGTGTCTGCACACACGTGTTCACCATGGAAGCAGCTGTCAGGGAGAGCACCCAACGCCGTGGGGCTGGGGGGCATGGGGGGAAACTGGGGAGGGGGGGGCTACAGGGGGTTTAGGGAGCATTTGAGGTAGACTTAGGATGGGTTCAGGGTGGGGTTGGGGGGGGGGTTAGGGTGGGGTTGGGTTTAGGGGGGGGTTGGGGGGGCCCTAGGTTGGCTTTGGGTTTAGGATGGGTTTATAGGGTAGGTCTAGGGTGGGTTTGGGGTGGGTTTAGGTTTAAGGGTGGGTTTAGGGTGGGTTTGGAGTGGGCTTAGCCATGGGTTTGGGGTGGGTTTGGGATGGGTTTAAGGTGGGTTTAGGGCAGGTTTAGGGTGGGCTTGGCCATGGGTTTATCCAACTCAAACCCACTGTCCTGGTGTCCCAGTGTCCCGGGCGGGGCTCAGCCTTCCTGGGGCAGGGCAGAGTCCTGTTGGACCCCCGAGTGCCACCACTTTGTCCCCAAGAACAGCTTGGCTCCTCGATGCCTGCTCCGTGCCCAGCACCCATTGGGTTCCCAGCGCCCAGTGGGTGCCACCGCCCACACACTCCCCCCCACCCCAGGCCAGCAGAGCCCTGGACACCCTCCACATTTCAAAAAAACCTTTAATATTCCCAAGAGGTGGCAGCAGGAAGTGGGGGCGGCTCCTGCCACCCCCCCCCCCGTCCCCCTCCCTCTGGAGGGGGGAACAGAGACCGGATTTATCCCCTCCTCAGTTTTGAGGGGGGGAGGGTGTGGTGGTTCAGAGGCTCTTGTCACCCTGCCCAGCATGGAGGGGACACCCCCCTTTCCAGGAGCGCTGGGAGCACCGGGATGCCGGGATCGCATCCCATGGGAAAGGCCGTTCCCGCCTGCCTTGTCATTTTGAAAGGAAAAAGATTTAAAAATAGAGGAAAAAGAGGAGCGCCCCCCCCCCCCCCCCCAGCCACACACAACCCCACTCCCCCCGCCCGCGGTTCTGCCCTCTCCGCCCGGAGCTCGGAGCAGCAGCCGGGATGCGGGATGGGACAGGCTGGCGTGTCCCTGTCCCCGCGGGCTGCCGGGATGTGGCTCCGTGCACCGGCTCGGCCGGCGAGTGGGGGGCTTCGTTGCCCATTTCCCCCTCCTGGTTGCCCCGTGGCCGGGTGGGGGGGGAAAGATGAGAGGATTCGGTGAGGGCGGCGGAGCCGGCGGGATCCCCCCCCCTCCACCCCGGTAGGTTTGGGGGTGGGGGCTGGCGCGGGTCCCCCAGGGCTGTCCTCGCTTGCGGATGAACCTGCGGCAGGAGCGGAGAGCCAAGGGGACGGGGCTGTCACCTGGGTGGCCCTGTCCCCAAGGCGGGGGTGGCAACGGGACAGCGGGAGGGGAGGGAACACTCACCGGCGTGTCACCGCTCAGACGTTTCGCAGGAGCTGGGGACAGAGAGCAGAGGGTCCCCATCAGCCCTCAGCGTCCTCGGTTGGGTGGGCATCACCCAAGCAGCCGGTACAAGGGGACACCGCGGTGCCACCCACCCCCATCCCGTGCTGGGGACACCCACAGCACTTGTCCCCTGGGTGCCCCGAGGGGATGGTCCCTTGTCCCAGACATCTCCAGCCGCTGCTCCATGGCCCGTATCGGTGGGGGGGGGGACAGAGACCAGGAGTGAGGGTCCCGGGGCAGGGCTCCCCCCCCCGACCCAGTTCCGCAGGACAGGCACGAGGAGGGGGGGTACGGGGGGCAGTGACAATGTTCTTGGGTCACCTTTGGATACCTCTCCCCCTCCCTGCCCCCCCTTCCTCCCTGACCAGGTTTATAACAACAACGAGGAACTGGGCTGGGGACTGGGGCAGCTCCGGGGGTCCCTGACAGCTTCTTGCATGGGACACCCCTGCACCCAGGAGACCACCCAGAGCACCCAGAGAATCAATGTCCCACCCCTAAAACCTCCTCCAACCCAGATGCCCCCCCAGCTATCTCCAGGGTAACCAGAGCAGCTCTGGTGGTCCATGTGGCTGAGCCAGGCTCTAACATCTCCTTGAATCACTCAGTTTGGGTCACCCCTGCACCCAGGAGACCACCCAGACCACCCAGAGACTTAGCCCCACCTCAACCCCCCCCACACCTCTCCAAACTCCCCCCCAGCAATCTCCAGGGTAACCAGAGCAGCTCCAGTGGTCCCCGTGGCTGAGCCAGGCTCCAACATCTTCTTGCATCACACAGTTTGGGACACCCCAGCACGCAGGAGACCACCCAGAGGACCAACCCCCCCACACACCCCAAACATCCCCCCACACCCCTCCCCAGCTCTCCCCGTGGTGACCAGAGCCCGATGTTGGGACATCCAGGATGGGAATGGGAATGCCACCTTGCCCCCAGCTCTGGGGACCAGGACCTGCCCAGCGTGTGATGCAAGGGACATGTGGCCTGGCACAGTGGGACCCCTCCCCCTCTGTGTCCCCGCCCCTGTCCCCGTGTCACTCACGGCCAGCGGGTCGGCAGCCAAGGCGGCCACACTGTTCCTCATCTCGCTCTCGTCGCCCCGCAGCGGGATAAGGGAGACGTTCCCCAGCCTGGAGTCCTGCTGTGCCCGCGGCCCCCGCGCCCTGCAGCTCTCCGAGGGCCACAGGGACCCCCCGTGCTGGGGACAGAGGGACAGTGGCCTCATACCCCTCCTCTGCCCCTCGGGGATGCTGGGATTTAGGGATGCTTGGCTGCTCCTTAAGGGTTTCTGCTGGCCCAGTGTCCCCCCGGGTTGTCCCTCCAGGTTGTACCCCCGGGGTTGTCCCTCTGAGTTGTCCCTCTAGGTTGTCCCTACCTGCACGTGGAGGAAGGTAGCAAACCACTCCTGGAGGTCAGCCCGGGTGTCACAGCACAGGTACCTGTGGGGACACGGTGTCAGGGGACAACCTGGCTGCTCCAGGGACCATCGGGGAAGCCAGGGGAGTCAAGGGGACAAGGGGACCCCGGCAGGTCTGTGGGTGGCCAGCTGGGCTCTGCTCCCCATCTACACATGTCTGTCTGTCCTGGGGACTGGTGAGTGTCCCTCCCCCGTGTCCCCCCCTGTCCCTTACCACTGCTGCTTCTCATGCTTCTCGTTCTCGTAGAAGATGGTGAAGCCCCAGCTGGAAGAGAAGAGGAATGTCCCAGCCACCCTGTCCTCCCCTCCAGCACCCCAGGGGACATAGGACCCCAGAAACCCTCATATCTGCCACCCCAAATCCCTGACACCGCCCCTGTTACTACAACCCCCCCTTGTCCCTGCAACCCCCCATCCCTTCAACCTCCCAGTCCCTGCAAAACCCCCTTGTTCCTGCCACCCCCCCCTTGTCCCTGCCACGTCCTATCCCTGCAACCTCCTTGTCCCTGCCACCCCCCTTGTCCCTGCCAACCCCCTTGTCCCTGCCACCCCCCTTGTCCCTGCCACCCCCCTTGTTCCTGCCACCCCCCATCTCATCAACTTCCCTCGTCCCTGCAACCCTCCCCCTGTCCCTGCCGCCTCCCCACCCCCATCCCTGCCACCCCACCTTGTCCCTTCCACCCCCCTTGTCCATGCAACCCCCCCCCTCACTCCCACAGCTCAACTGTCGTCTGGAGCCTGGACAGGGCACCCAGTCTTACACATGTACACACACAGGTACACACACATGCACGAAGACACACGTACACACACATGTACACATACATGTACACACATTTCCTGTCCTTGAACATGGGGGGGTGGCCCCGAAGCACCTGGAATTGGGGCTTCCCAGTAAGACTGCCTGGCTCAGCACCCGTGAACACGCAGCCATGCACTCACACGTGTGTGCACACGCACACGCTCACATGTATGCATGTGCCCGCAGCGCACGCACGCACTCACACACGCACATACACACACTCACGCCCCTCCCTCCGCCTCCCCCCCTCCCGCAGCCCGGAGCTGGGGACAGGGCTGGGGACAGGGCTGGGGACAGGGCTGGGGACAGGTCCGGTCCCCCGAGGTGGCACCGGCCGCACGAGGTTCCTGCGAGGCTGCTCTGACACCTGGTGGCGACAGGCGCGGCCAGCAGGACACGTGTCCCCGCAGCCGAAACTGACCCTGTCCCCATCTCCACCTCCATCCTTATCCCTGTCCCCGTTCCCACCCTGATCACCATCCCCACATCCATCCCCCTCCATCTCCATCCCAATCCCTGTCCCCATCCTTGTCCCCAGCCCTGTTCCCAGCCCCAGCCCTGTCCCTGTCCTCAGCTCTGTCCCTGTCCCCATCCTTGTCCCCAGCCCAGCAGGACACCTCCTTGCCACTCACCACGTTGGAGGCCGAAGCTTCTTCTTCACACCCAGGTAGACCTTCAGGTTCCTGACGGGCCACTCCTTCTCTGGCTTGTGGCTCTGGGGACAGAGAGGGACCCACCACCAGGTTGGGGACTGCCAGACCCTTCACCATCCATCCCCACTCCAGGATGGGATTTGTCCCCCTGGGCAGGCTGGGAGAAGCAGTAAGGATGCAGTGATGGAAGGGACTCAGCCCAGCTCTGGGCTTGCCAAGGACTTGGGTGAAGCCAGGATGGAGCAGAGGACAGGGCAGAGCTGGGTCCCGATGTCAGGGTCCCCAAGAGATTGTGACAGTTGCCTTGGAGCCAAGAATAGCACTGGCAGGTGGGATGGGGTCTGGGAGCCTGGCACTAGACGTCCCACAAGGGGACATCCATGTCCTTGGCATCATTGCCAGGACAGCAGTGGCCATAGCCCTGCCAACCATGTCCCCAGATGTCCCACTGCTGCCACGGTACGTGGGTGACAATGGGTGCCCCAGCTCCCCACTCCCATTGAGGCTGTGCTGGGCTCCCCCTGCCCGGGAGCATCCCTGGGGATACCAGCTGCCTCTCCCCTGCCAGGGGTGGGAAGAAGCAGGACCAACCCCTGCAGAGCCCACGCTGGGGATGGGCAGGGGACCAGCAAGGGGGGAGCAGATGTCCCAGCATGGCCAGGATGCCAGTGTCCCCCTCCTGAGCCCTGGCACTGACTCAGAGCCTGCTCTGGACCTGCTCCGGGAAAGCTCTGGGAATAGGAGAGTGACAGCACTGCTGGGGTCAGCCCCAGTGCTGCCTGCACTGCCAGCCCCAGTGCTGCCTGCAGTGCCCATGCAGTGCCAGCCCTAGTGCTGCCTGCAGTGCCCATGCAGTGCCAGCCCCGGTGCTGCCTGCAGTGCCCATGCAGTGCCAGCCCCAGTGCTGCCTGCAGTGCCCATGCAGTGCCAGCTCCAGTGCTGCCTGCAGTGCTGCCTGCACTGCCAGCCCTGGTGCTGCCTGCAGTGCCCATGCAGTGCCAGCCCACATGAGTCGCATGTCCTCAGGGACTCCCAGCACCTGGTCAAAACGTGACACAGCTGGGAAGGGAGGGAAGGCAGGGCAGGGAAGTGAAGGCAGGGGAAGGGAAGTGAAGGCAGGAGAAGAGAAGTGAAGGCAGGGGAAGGGCAGGGTGGGCAGGAACAGGCAGGGCAGTGAAGGCAGAGGACAGGAAGTTAAGGCAAGGGCAAGGCAGTGCAGGCAGGGGCAGGGTGCCTGACAGGCAGGGCAGGCAGGGCAGGCAGGGCAGGCAGGGCAGGCAGGACAGGCAGGGCAGGCAGGGCAGGCAGGGCAGGCAGGACAGGCAGGGCTCACCCGCACGTCCTTGTAGAGGCGCAGGCAGGCGGGGGTGAGGATGAAGTAGCGGTCGTGGAAGCCGGTGCTGAGCCCCAGCCCCAGCAGGTTCCGCTCCTCCCGGAACTTCATCAGCCCGTGTTTGCAGTCGCCCCCTCTGCTGGCTGGGGACACAGGCCTGAGCGGCTCCGGCGCCCCCGGGGGATCAGACGCCCCCTCCCCCGGCTGGGCGGGGTGTGCAGCCAGACCCGTCCCCGCAGGGCAAACACCGCCCCCCTCGCCCCCCGGACCGCAGCTCAGCGGTGCTGCCCCTGCAGTGCGGGCAGGGCAGGCAGGGCGGGCAGGAGCATCGCCCCCCCCGTCCAGCACCCCTCCCCATAGCAGGGACCTCCCAGCGGGACGCAGCCCCAGGATGGTTCATCCCATGGGGATTCTCAAGGGAGTTGCAGCTAGCAGGATGGGGAGCTGTCCCTTTCCCTGTCCCCTTCCCATCCCCATCCCATCCCCATTCCATCTTCATCCTCTTCCCCATCCCTGTCCTTGAGGCCATACCCACCCCCAGCCCATCTCCATCCCACTCCATCCCCATCCCATCCCCATCCCCATCCCCATCCCCATCCCCATCCCCATCCCCATCCCCATCCCATCCCATCCCATCCCATCCCCATCCCATCCCAATCCCATCCCCATCCCATCCCATCCCATCCCATCCCCATCCCATCTCCATCTCCATCTCCATCTCCATCTCCATCTCCATCCCCATCCCATCTCCATCTCCATCTCCATCTCCATCCCCATCCCCATCCCCATCCCCATCCCATCCCAATACCATCTCCATCTCCATCCCATCCCATCCCAATCCCATCTCCATCCCATCCCATCCCATCCCATCCCCATCCCATCCCCACCCCTCCCTCCTCTCCCTGCCCATCCCATGGTTCTCCAGCCCCTCACCGAGGTAGATGAGCATGTTCTCCATGACCATCTGCTTCTTCACCACCAGGTAACTCTCCATCCCCAGACAGTGCAAAATGGGCAGGACCTTTTCTGAGTAGTGCAAGGGCCGTTCTGCAGGCAGGGAGAGGGGCAGGGATTCAGGCAGCATTGCCAAGGGCCAGCACCCACGGTCCTGCCTGTCCCCACCCACCACCCCATTGCTTTTTAATGGGCTTAATTTCATGGTGTCACCACTTAATTGTCCCCTGTTACAGGCCAGGATGCTGGTGGCCTTCTTGGCCACCTGGGCACATGCTGGCTCATCTCCAGCTACTGTCAACCAACCCCCCCAGGTCCTTTTACCCAGGGCACTTCCCAACCACCCTGCCCCAAGCCTGGGGTTGGTGTGACCCCAGCACAGGACCCACCACTGAGCCTGGTTGAACCTCATACAACTAGCCTCAACCCATGGATCCAGCCTGGCCAGGTCCCTCTGCAGAGCCTCAACCCATGGATCCAGCCTGGCCAGGTCCCTCTGCAGAGCCTCAACCCATGGATCCAGCCTGGCCAGGTCCCTCTGCAGAGCCTCAACCCATGGATCCAGCCTGGCCAGGTCCCTCTGCAGAGCTTCAACCCATGGATCCAGCCTGGCCAGGTCCCCCTGCAGAGCCTTCTACTCAGCAAAGGATGGAGGCAGGACACAACCTGCCCACATACTCACAAAACTATGCAGGAAGGAATTTCAAACACGCGTTTTCACGTGAGCAAAGGGTGAGTCAAGGGTTGTGCAAAAGCCCCAAGGTGGATATTCCATTTCTGGCCCGTTTCAGCCCCCACGCAGCCTGAGGGCCCTTCTTGAGTTTGATTTTAAGGGCTGAGCACCACGCATCGGTGCTTCCCTTTGATGACTTCGGGTTGGCAAGGACCCAAACATCTCATCCAGGGCTTTTGGTGATGCCCAGAACACCAGCACCCTGCCCCTCACCCTGCTGGACACAGCCCCTGGCCATGCTCAGCCCTCCAGAGCTGGTGGCAGGACCAGGGTCTCATCCTGCTCATGCCAGGCTCTCCATGGCTGCCCCCTTTGGTGGCCAGAGAGCCCAGACAGGCATCAAAGGAATTTCAGCCCCCAAGGAAGGATGCAGAGAGGACCTGCAGGTCCTGGCTGAAACCACCAGAACATCTGCAGCACTTGGCCATGTCCAACCTGGATGTGGCCCTGCAGCCGCCCCCCCCCCCCAAAGCACCTGGAGCCCATCCTGGCATTGCTCCGTGGTGCAGTCTCCAGGGGACCTTTCTCATCCCCACCCCCATCCCTATCTCCATCTCCATTGCCATTTCCACCTCCATTCCCACCCCCATCCCAATCCCTATCTCTATCTCCTTTTCCACCTCCATTTCCATCACCATCTCCATCCCCATCATCCTCTTCATCTCCATTTCCATCACTATCTCCATCTCCCTCCCCATCTCCAACCCCATCTCCATGTTCATCACCATCCCCATCTCCATCATGATCTCCATCCTCATCCTCATCACCATCCCCATCTCCATCCTCATCCTCTTCACCATCAACATCAACCTCATTATCTCCATCACCATCCCCACCTCCAACCCCATCTCCATCCCCATCCCATTCCCATCTCCATTCTCATCACCATCACCATCCCCTTCCCCATCTCAGTCCCCATCCCCATTCCCTTCCCCATCTCCATCCCTGGCCCTACCACCCCCACACCAACCTGCCTCCTCCCTCTCGTTGACTTCGAAGCAGCTCCAATAATCCTTCTCTTTCATGACGATCTTCCTCCTGTCCAGGATCTCAAAGGTGAGCTCCTCAGCTGTCATGGTGGCTGGGATCTGCCAGGAAAGGACAGGACAGGTCTCCATCAGCCAGTGTCTGAGGCTGTGCCACCCCCGTGCCAGCTCCATGCCACCACAGAGGTTTGGACACGCAACGAGGTGTCCCCTCTGCACCCTCTGCCCCACTGCTCACCTTGACGTGCTGCTCTGCCTCTGTCTTCTTCTCCTCCAGGTAGACAGTGCAGATGAAGTCTCCAGCTTGCTGGAGGGCAACAGGAAAGTATCTCAACCTGCACCTTCCCACGTGTGCACTACATCCCACCCACCCAGCGTGGACATCCCCAGTCTGGGGCATCTCCAGGAGATACTGGTGCAAGTGGTGAGGTTCCCATGCAAAGAGGGTGCCCCAGGAAGGTCCCCATGAAAAGAGGGTGCTCTAGAAATGTCCCCATGCAAAGAAGATCCTCCAGGAAGGTCCCTGTGCAAAGAGGGCACTCCAGAAAGGTGCCCATGTCCAGGACACACCTGTGTCCCACTGGACGCTGCCTCCCGCATCTTCATGATGGCCATGATCTCGTCCTGCTGCTTCTTCATCTCTTGGTCGTTGACCTGCCAAGGAAGAGAAGCCCAAGGAGGCATCAGGGCTGACCACACCATGCAAAGTTTCACTGCAGAAGCAGACACAGGTCTCCAGGGGAATCTGTTCCCCTGCCCAGTGGTGCTGGCACCTCCAGGCTTGGGGGTCTCCAGGTTTTGCAGGGACATGGACCCCCCTCCCCTTGTCTCTGAAGCCAGATGTTTGCAGACAGTGCAGATCCAGCTTCCTCCTCCTTCCACCTCCTCATCCCCTGGGAATATCCACACATTGGTCTGATCCAGAGCCAGGAGGTGAACCTACATTAAAGATCTTCACGTAGTGGCTGATGAGGTCCTCAACCACCCGTCCTGCCTTGTAGTCCTTCCCGTCTGTCTGGAAGAGCGTGGGCCCAAAGACGATGGCCAAGTTGTGTGTGTTCATCTGGTTCTCCCCGGAGAAGAGCTGGACCCTGCGGAGAATCTCATTATGATTCCTGCCCTGGAGGACCCCCGGAGCCCCCCTTCAGCCTTGCCATGGGGAATTCCCCCCACAACAGGATGTGATGGGGATGGAGATGGAAAAGGGAGATAGTGATGGGGATGGGGATGGAGGCAATGATGGAGGTGGAGACGGTGATGGAGATGGTGATGGTGATGGACACAATAATGGAGGTGGGGATGGGGACAGAGATGGAAATGGAGATGGAGATGGAGGTGGAGATGGGAATGGGGATGGACATGGAGATGGGAAAGGGAGATAGTGATGGGGATGGACATGGAGATGGAGATGGGAAAGGGGGATAGTGATGGGAATGGGGATGGAGATGGGGATGGAGTTGCAGATGGAGGTGGAGACGGTGATGGAGATGGTGATGGTGATGGACACAATGATGGAGGTGCGGATGGGGACAGAGATGGAGAAGGAGATGGAGATAGGGTTAGAGATGGAGAAGGAGACAAGAAGGCTCCCACGGGGACTGCACTACAGAGCAATGCCAGGATGGGCTCCAGGCGCTCAGGGGAGGCCAGCTTTGGGAACACCTTGAGCCCAAATCCTGATCCTTTCCTGGACTGGGATGTGGACAGGGGGACCAGGACTCTCCTCCACCCTAGAGGCTCCCCCAGACCCCACAGTGAAGGGGGTGATGCCCCAGGGGGGGGAGCTCGGTTCCAGCCGTACCGGAAGAGGTGGTTGATGAGGGTCTTCAGTGTGGCCCGGTTCACCGTGGGGAGGGTGCCCAGCAGCCGCCGGTACTCCTCGACCTTCACCTCCTCATCCTCCAGAGCTGCCAGAGGGACACGGGAGGGGATGAGCATGGCAGGGCCTGAGGGGGAGATGGAGACCCACGGCCCCACCATCCCCTTGGACCTTCCTTGCTCCACTGTGGGGATGGAGCATCACAGCATCACGGGGCTGGAGAATCCCAGCTCCAAAGGGCCAGGGCACCCCAGCTTCGTGGGGCTGGAGCACCCCAGGGCTGGAGCACCCCAGCTCCATGAGACTGGAGCATCCCAGCATGATGAGGAAAGAGCATCCTAGCATTGGATCATCCCAGCTCCATAGGGCAGGGAATCCAAGCTCCAAGTGGCTGGAGCTTCCCAGCTCCATGGGACCAGAGCATCCCAGCTCCACAGCATGGTGGCTCACAGCTGTCCTCCCACTGGACACGTCCATCCCCTGGAGCATGGAGCTGCACAGGGTCACCCACCACCCAAGCCCCCAGCACAGGTGGAGGCCCAAATGTGCTCCCCACCCAGCATCACCTGGAGGAGAGGACCAAGGTGGAGGTGCAACAGAGCCAGGGACCCTGACCCTCCCTTTCCTCACCCGTGGCCCGCAGCCAGTCCTGTCCCCACCGCCCGGTGAAGAGCCCATCCCCGAGGTCACGGAAGAAGCGTTTGAGGGTGTTGGCCACGTCGTCCACGTGGTGGTCACCCTCCTTCAGGCGGACACTGCGGGCGTCGCGGCGCAGCATCTCCAGCAGGTTTGTGGTCTTAGAGTTCTGGCCACTCTTGCGGTAGATGCCTTCAGATGTCAGCCCTGGGGAGGAGACACTGTCTGTGGGGGACAGACACCCCTCCCAGTCCTCCCCACCCAACACTGCTGGTGCTGCCGCAGCAATTCCCACCCCGTAGGTGTTGTGGCGACCACCAAGGAGCTGCAGGGAAGGGACAACTGCCAACTGGCCACCACCAACCCAATGCCACCAACTAGCTGCTGCCAATTGGCCATGACCAACCCAATGTCACCAACTGGCCACAGCCAACCAGCCACCACCAACCCAATTGGCCATGACCAACCCAATGTCACCAACTGGCCACTGCCAACCAGCCACCACCAACCCAACTGGCCGTGACCAACCCAATGTCACCAACTAGCTGCTGCCAATTAGCCACCACCAACCCAATACCACCAACTGGCTGCTGCCAACTGGCCACCACCAACCCAATGCCACCAGCTGGCCACTGCCAACTGGCCACCACCAACCCAATGCCACCAACTAGCTGCTGCCACTTGGCCACCACCAACTGGCCACTGCCACCAACTGGCCACCACCAAGTGGCCACCACCAACCCAATGCCACCAACTGGCCACTGCCAACTGGCCACCACTGACCCAATGCCACCAATTGGCCGCCAGACACCTCTACACTTCCAACTGTTTTGGGTTGGTTTAGAAGGTCATTTGTTTAACATCTCTTCTTAAAACTGTGTTTTGATGGGTTTTTTTTAATTGCATTTGTTTAATGTTACTGTTAGAAAATATCTCACACTTGGATGAGTCGCCTTTATCTCATCATTGATTTTTCATTTCTCATGTTTGATCGAGTTGCCTTCACCTCACCATTACTTTTTTGGTGTCACAAATCATGTGACACACACACACTCTCCTCTCTACAGTCTCCAGAGCCCCGTGAGCGGAGCCACTGGTCAGTGCCCAGTTGTCCTTGGTGGTGACTTGGAGGCGTAGAAGTGTCCGGTGGCCAGTTGTCCTAGACCTGGGGCTGGAGCCCAAGCCCTGCTCCATCCCCCTACGAAGCTGGAGGGGGGGATGCTCCAGGAAGGGGAGGGAAACCCATGTCACGAGTGTGTCAGGTCTTGGGGGGGTGCTGGTACGTACCACACTGGGTGATGTAATCGATGCAGCGATCCACCAGCAGCGGCACGTCCGACTCGGTCAGCTGCTGCTCCCACAAGGTGTCCCCAGAGCTCCCTGCAGCCTTCTGGATGGCGTGGACCCAGCCCAGGAAGTCCAGCTTCCTCTCCCCCTGGAGGTACAGCGTCCTGCCGGCACACCCGGCCTCACAGTTGGGTTGGGGGACAGCCACACCCCTCAACCTCCCCCCCCAAAAAAGTGTCCAGGATCCCCAGGAATGCTGGCACTGGGGGTCTGGGGGGGTCCCAACTCTCTTCTGGGGGTTCCCAGTGAAAACGGGGAGGGTGAAGGCACCCCAAGGAGGTGGGGTGGGGGGGGGTGCTAATTTTTAGAGGGGGTCAGACCTTCTGCTCTCACCTCCGTCTCTCCACCAGCACCAGCACCTCGTTGTCTCCCTGGATGGCTGGAAAAGGAAGGGGAGAGTCCATCACCCGTGGGAACAAGGGGTCCCCTGACCCCCCCACCCAGCCCCATGTGCCACGGGGGGGCTGCACCAAGGAGTTCAGCTCCAGCAGCAACTTCCCAAGGATGGAGAGGAGGAAGAGCGGCTGCATTCCACCTGAACCCCAAGCTCCATCAACAACCTTGGGTGCTGCTGAGGGCAGGATTTGTGGGACAACCCCCCGCATTCCCCAAGGTCCCTCCCAGCCCAGACGTGGGGGGTGGTCCCATGGTGGGGACAGGAACACGCACAGAGCTCCTGCAGCTTGCGCAGCTGGAGAGGCTCCTGCCGCTCGCCGTCCTGGAAGGAGACGTGGAGCACGGAGCCGGCCAGGGCGAACCAGCCCTCCTTGGCTTGCTCCAGGTCGAGGCCACCCTTGTAGTGGAGCCGACCAATCCGCTCGAAATCCAGAGCCAGCAGCTCCTCAGCACTGGGATGGACGAAGGACTGAGCCAGGGAGATCAAAGAATCATGGAATGGGTTGGGTGGGAAGCGCCTTCAAGATAACTCAGTCCCACCCCTGCATGGGCAGGGACACCTCCCACCAGCCCAGGCTGCTCCAAGCCCCATCCAACCTGCCCTTCAACACTGCCAGGGATGGGGCAGCCACAGCTTCTCTGGGCAACCTGGGCCAGGCTCTCCCCACCCTCCCAGCACACAAGTTCTCCCTCCCATCTCATCTCCAGCTCCCCTCTTCCAGCTGGAAACCCTTCCCCCTGGGCCCAGCCCTCCCTGCCCTTGGCCAAAGCCCCTCCCCAGCTTTCCTGGAGCCCCTTCAGGCACTGCAAGGTGCTCCAAGCTCTCCCTGGAGCCTTCTCTTCTCCAGGCTCAACACCCCCAACTCTCCCAGCCTGTCTCCAGAGCAGAGCTGCTCCAGCCCTCCCATCATCTCTGGGGCCTCCTCTGGACTCACTCTGCTGTTCATGCTGCTGGTGACACAGCCCAGGACATGGGTGGCTTTGATGGCTTCTCCTCACTCAACACCCATGTCCTTCTCAGGACTGCTCTCCATCCATTCTCTGCCCAGCCTGGATTTGTGCTTGGGATTCCCCAAACCATGGGCAGGAGACAAGGGACCCATCAGCTTCTCAGCACCCAGAACCCTCCAGCATCCACCACAACCTACCTTGGCAATGGACTTGAGCCATTCCCGAGTGGAATCTGGGCTCTCCAGCCCAAAGAGGTAGAGACGCTCTGACTCGATGTAGACCTCAAAGGTGTTCTCAATCCTGTGGGAAGGAGGGAAAGGGGAAGGTGACACCCATGGGTGGTGGGATGGAGCTTGTTGGGTGCCAGGAGCATCCCAGGTGGGGAGAACATCCCGGTGGATGTCTGCCAGCAGCTCTGCCAAAGGCAGATCCGAGCTGGGATCCCACCACCATATCCCTGGGCCCTCCAGCATGCTCCAACGGGGAGCAAAGGGGCTGCAGGGGAGTCACAAAGGGGTCACAAAGGGGTAGTAGAAGGGTTACAAGGAGGTTACAAAGGGGATACAGGGGCTGCAAAGGGTTTGCAGAGGGGTTACAAAGGGGTTGCAAAAGGGCTGTGAAGGGGATGTGAAGGGGCTACAAAGGGGATGTGAAGGGGCTACAAAGAGGCTGTGAAGGGGTTAAAAAGGGGCTGCAAATGGATTGCAAAGGGCTTGCAAAGGCTTTACACAGACTCCCTGCCGAGAGACAGCCGGGCCAGCCACACCACAAGTGCCAGTGTGGCCAGCGGTGGGGTTGGGGACAGCAGTCCCCACCCTGTGCCACCACCCACAGCTATGCCCATCCCCAGGAGGGGAATGTCAGGGTGCTTGGGGGGGGGGGGGAGGTGTCCGGGGCGGGGGTCCAGCCTTACCCGTGGGTGTGGGGGGGGTTGCTGACCAGGCACACCACCTCCTCTGCCTTGATCTCGCCGTTGGGGACGGGGTTGCGGTCGCTCTCGTAGTAGCTGAGGACCCCGTCCTGCAGCGTGCACCAGCGCCGGCTGAACTCTGGGGGGACAGGGGGACACAGGATGGTGCTGGGAAACCCGCCCCCCCCCCCCCAAAATTCTCCATCCTAGCCCCAGGTTGCCCACCAGCACCCACTGAGGTGCTGAACCACCCTGGTGGAACCACCACCCCTTTGAACGATGCTGAACCTCCCTGGTGCTTTTTCAACCCCCTGGGGAGTGTGGGATGGTGCAATGCAACCCCTCCCCAGCCCCCCCCCCCCCCCAAACCCCTGCACCTCTGTTCACACACCCACGACCCCTCCCCCGGGTACCTTCCTGGCCCTTCCGCTCGCCCACGGGCTTGGCCATGGAGGGGGTCTTGTAGAGGAAGCCATGGTGGGTGACAGAGGGCAGGGACACTGAGTAGGGCTTCTCCTCACCGGTCCCCATCTCCAGGCGTGGCATCTCTGCCAGAAAAAGGGGTGACAAGTTGTCACAGGGGGGGACAAATGCCTGAAGAAGCTCCCTCCCCCCTCAAAATGCTGCTGACAGGGATGCAGCAGGATGGGGTGACAGCAGTCCATGCTGTCCCCCCACCCACGGGTGCTTCGTTGATGTGACATGAAGGGGACAGCTGGAGAGGGGCTGCAACGGTGACACTGGTCACATTCCCCTCCCCCAGCCCCCCAAAATAGCCAAGTGTCCCTCCCTTGCTCAGCCCAAGAGCATCCAGGGCTGCACTGTGATCCCCAGCAAGGGGGGTGAAAGGAGCAGCCCCAGCCCCCAAATCTGGGGCTTCCTTGCGGGCGGAGGGGTCAGGCTTATCCACCAGGATGGCATCCTGCATCCCACACCCCACATTCCACACCCCACATTCCACACCCCACATTCCACACCTTGCATTCTGCATCCTGCATCCCAAATCCTGCATCCCAAATCCTGCACCCTGTATCACCACACATTCCACGTCCTGCATCCCGCACCCCACACCCCACATCATCCCACATCCCACATCATCCCACACCCCAAATCATCCCACATCCCACATCATCCCACACCCCACATCATCCCACATCCCACGCCCCGTATCACCACACGTCCTGCATCCTGCACCCCATATCCCATACCCCACACCCCGGATCCCACATCCCCCCCTGCAGACCAGCCCTGGGCACTGAGCTGTGACAGGTTGGGGACATCACAGGAAGGTGGGGACCAGCCCCACCCCAGCAAGGTCCCGTCTGCTGGGTGGGAGGGGACAGGCAGTGTGTCCGTGGTAGCAGCCCGGGGCTCTGCCACAGCCTCCCCAGCGTGGCCATGGGCATGTCCCCCCACCCTGCCTCAGTTTCCCCAGCAAAAGGCATCATCCCCATGTCCCCCGGGGACCAGGTGGAGACAGGGTATGGGGACACCCCTAAAGCACCCCAAAATCAGAACGTGGGGTCTAGGGATGGGGAAAGCCAGGACTCCAGGGACTGATCCCAGCAGGATGAGCTCAGGGGGTTGGTTTTCTCCAGCTCCAGGTCTCACCGCTCTCCCAAATCCCTTTTTTTTGTGTGTGTGTGGATACATCTGGAACCGCCCAGGCCAGCCCCAAGCTTTGGCCAGCTGCAACTTCCGTGGGATGGACTTGGCCACCGAGGGAGGTGACGGCTCCGGGCAGGCGCCAGCCCCAGCACACACACCTCCATCCCGGGGGTTGGCTCCGTGACAGGGCGTAGACCAATCCCATGGGAGCCGGTCAGCCCACCCGGAGCGGGGCTGGGGGGGTGTGGGCAGGTTTGGGGGGAGGTTCTTAGGGGGATACTCAGCCCCAGGGGTGGCTGCAGCAGGCCAGAATGGTGTGGGAAACTTGGTTGTGTCCTTCCTGGTGCCCAGATGGCATTCCCAACAGGATGCTGGACCAGTGTGCCCATTGGGATGGAGCTTTCTTCTCCAGCACCCACCCAAGGGCTCCCCAAAATCTCCCTCCTGGGGTTCACAGAGCACCAAGCAGCCAGAGCCCCCCCCCATCCCGGGTGCCAGGCAGGATATAGAGCTGGGATTGACTCAATCATCCCTAAGAAAACCCCTGGGAATGCCGGGTGGGGATCTCAAGCCTTACCTGAGGTTTTGTTGTGGAGCAGGAATTCCACCTGGAGCCTCTGGCCGCTCTTCTGGGCCAGGGCCAGGGGGGTGGGGTGCCGGGGGTCCCCGGTGGCACAGGTCACCGCTGCCCCGCAGAAGAGCAGAGCCAAGGTCTCCGCCAGGTCCCCGGTGGTGACGGCGGCACACAGAGCCTGCGGAGAACCGGGATGGCAGCGGGTGAGGCTGAAGGATCCCGAGGAGGAAGAAGAAGAGGAGGAGGAGAAGACACCCCTCCCCCCCCAAAAAAAAAAAAAAAAAAGTGGAGCTTCCCCCCCACTCTGGGTGAAAGGAGCCGGAGAAGCTGGAGCGTCTGGCTTGGACAAAGGAGGTTGGTTGGAAACTGGGAAGAGGAAAAAAAAGTTTGGAGCAGGCGGCGGAGCCGTGAAGTCATCGGGCAGCGGGGCGGGACGGGCGGGAGCGGAGCAGAACAACAAACAAGCCCCACATGGGAATTCCCGTGGCCGCCCCCCCCCGGACCCCCCCATCATCCCCCCCTCCACCCCCCACCCCGGCTCTTGTGCAAACACGGGGCCGTGGGAGGCGAAGCGATGGCGGCTGGAACGCCGGGATGGCGATCCCGGTGCTGCTGGGAGCAAGGGCCCCAACCCGGCACCATTCCTGGGGCTGGGTGGGCATGGGGATACAGGCAGGAGTACAGGCAGGGGTACAGGCAGGGGTAGAGGCAGGGACAAGGGCAGGAGTACAGGCAGGGGTACAGGCAGGGGTACATGGAACCCATCAACCTGCTCAGGCAGAGCCCCTGCTCCCCAAAACCCCCTCAGGACCCCAGCTCAGCACCACGTAGCACCCAAGTGCCCCCCAGACCCCGCGACCCGCCCCCTAAAGATGCTCCCCGACCCTCCCGCCCCTCCCCCGGGGGGTGACTGACCCTGTCGAGCTCCTCCTGGTTGCCGAACAGCGGGTGGTACCGCCGGTATTTGCCCTCCCGGTATTTGGCGACGAGGAAGCGTCTCCGGTCGGGGCTGGTGCTGGCAGGGGTGATGGCTTCGCTGGGGGGCACGTTGGCCCCCCAGAACCGGTTGGCCACCGCATTGCCGATCTGGTGGAAGAGCTGCGGGGGGGAGGACGACAAGGAGAGGCCAATGTGACCCCTGGGGGGGGCACCCTGGGGTGCTGCTGGGGGACGGAGAGTGGCTGGGAATGGGAGGGGGAGGTTGTGGGGAGTCTCCGGGGGGTCTTTGCTGAGGGGGGGGAAGTTTATGGAGAGGTTCACAATGTTACTGAAGCGCCAGTGGATGCAGATAGAGCAAGGGGGGGGGGGGGGTAACAGGGGATGCATGGGGTGGGCTGGGGTGCAGGCAGAGCACGGGGGGGTAACGGGGGGGGGTGCACGGGGAGCAGGGGTGGGCAGGAATGCAGGCAGAAGCACCGACCCCCTGTCCCATATCTGGCAGCCCCCCCCCTGCAGCTTCCAACCCCTGGAAAAGCACATCTGGAAAGCAGCATCCAGCTGTTGGGTGAGGGCGAGAGGGGGGGATTTAAAGGGCTTTCCGTGCCCCCCCGCCCCATCCTGCTGCCCACCCCTAGCAATGCTCAGCCCAAGGGTAAGGGGTTTGGCTCTATTTCGGGGGGGTCCCACATCGCCCCAGAGACCCCCTGGGGGGCTGTGGGGTGGGGCAGGTGGAGGGCTGGCAGCATTCCCCTCCATCCCGGCGGGATCCAGGGCATCATTCCCGGAGAAGGGAGGGGAAGCAGCTGGAAGCGTTTGGGGGCTCGGGGAGCAGGCGATGCCGGAGGCGGGGGGGGGGGAGGCGGGGCGGGGCGGGGCGGGGGGGCAGACGGGCAGGAATGTGGGATTCATCCCGGAGCGGGTGGGAAGAGCGGGGCCAGCCAGGGGCTGGAAATGGCGGCGGGGTTGGGAAGGAATCCCAGCTCCTTCCCCGGCTCCAGCACCCGCCTCGGAGCTGGCGGCTTCGGCACATTCCGGAGCGGCAGAGGCTGCAGCACTTGGGGGGCAGCTCTGCCCCACAGCCCCACGGCTCCAGAGACATCCCCCCAGGGCTCCACAGCCATCTCCCCAGAAGTGCTCCGGGGGCTGGTCCATCCCCGTACCTCGATCAGCTCCTCCGTCCACACCTTCCTGTCCATCTTCAGGCTCCGAACTTTGCTGACACTGGGACCCAAGCCCCGGTGCTCCCCTGCCAGTGAGATGAGCCCTTCATTAGGGACCTGTTTTGGGGGTCACCAGGTCCCCTGTTCCTCACCCCTAGGGCAAGGGATCATAGAACCATCAAAAGGTTTGGGTTGAAGGGACCTTAAAGACCATCCAGTCCCACCCCTGCCATGGGCAGGGACACCAGCAGTTGGACTTGGTGATCCAGGCTGTCCGAGAAGGTGGTTGAGCCACCATCCCTGGATACATCTAAAAAGACAGATGTGGTGCCAGGGGACAGGGTTTAGTGTTAGACGTGGCAGAGCTAGGGTAGTGGTTAGACTTGATGATCTTGAAGGTCTTTTCCAACCAGAATGATGATACCTCCCACCAGTCCAGGCTGCTCCAAGCCCCATCCAACCTGCCCTTCAACACTGCCAGGGATGGGGCAGCCACAGCTTCTCTGGCCAACCTGGGCCAGGCTCTCCCCACCCTCCCAGCACACAAGTTCTCCCTCCCATCTCATCTCCAGCTCCCCTCTTCCAGCTGGAAACCCTTCCCCCTGGGCCCATCCCTCCCTGCCCTTGGCCAAAGCCCCTCCCCAGCTTTCCTGGAGCCCCTTCAGGCACTGCAAGGTGCTCCAAGCTCTCCCTGGAGCCTTCTCTTCTCCAGGCTGGGCTGCCCAGCCCCTTTCCCTGGGAGGGGGGTACCTGCACATCTCTTGCAGATGACCACGCAGAGGTTGATGGATGCCCAGTCAGGGTCAGGAGACCCGCAGTCGGCACAGAAGCGGTTGGCTTCCACCTCCCAGATCCTCTCGGCCACCTCCGAGTTGGAGAGCGCCTCAGCGATGGATTCCCTCATGGCTTCCACCCATTCCTCCTTCTCCTGCTCCGTGTCAGCCAAGAAGCTGCCAGCGGGGATGGGGGTGAGGGGTGGCATGGCTTGGGGAGGGGGGAGCACTGCCAGGACTCCCTCTCCTCCCTCGGCTCACCTGAAGATCCTGTAGGGTGTGGTGAGGTCAAAGCCCCGGCGATCAACCTCCTTGACGTTCCCCACCTTCATCTCGATGTAGGTGATGCCGATCCCCAGGCGATAGTCCTGGTGGGTGAGGGGGGAGGGAGGGCAGCAGGGGGGTCCCCTCCCCCCGGGGAAGGTCCCCTCCCCCAGGGGAGGACACTGAGGTGGCTGTGGGTCCCCATGTCCCTCCCCAGCTGCTGGCTCTGGGGACATGCAGTGGGTGCCATGGGTCCCCGAGGCTTGGAGCCAGGGTGGGGGGGCCTGGAGATTGGGAGTCACCAAGCTGCAGGGTCCCCATTTGGGGGTGACATCTCTGGGGTGCCCCAACTCACTGCTGCTCTGCTCAGGCTGGGGACATGAAGGGAAGGGGTCCCCTGTGAAAGGGAGTTGGGGTCCCTCTTGAAATAGCACCAGGGTCAGCCACCAAATGACCTCAGGGTCCCCTTTGAAATGGCAGCAGATGGTGAAATGGTGGCAGAATCCCCCTGGAAATGGTGTTGGGGTCACCCATGAAATGGAGTTGTTGGGGTCCCCCCCAAAATGGCGTTGAGGTCCCCCTCAAAATGGCACCAGGGTCCCCCTCAAAATGGCATTGGGGTCCCCCACGAAATGTCACCACCATCCCCCACGAAATGGCATCAGGGTCCCCCTCAAAATGGCCTCAGGGTCCCCCAAGGCCCCCTGTACCCCCCCCACCTCCATGTTCTTGTAGAGGAAAACTTTGTCCCTGGCCACGGCCACGAAGATCTTGTGCTTGACCCCCCGCAGCTCCAGGAGGCCACTCCTGTCCGAGGGGTCGGTGCCATCACTGGTGGCCGAGGACACCCAGGGCCTCTCTGGAGCTCTGCTCCTCCACTCCTCTGCCACCTGCTGCAGGGTCCAGATCCACTCGTTCCGTTCCACTGAGGGGATATGGATGGGGATCAGGAGCCTTCCTGGGATCACACCACGGGACAGGGGAGGGGAAGCAGGTGTCACCCCCCACCACTCACCATCACTCTCAGCCCGGAACACGAAGTTACGGTTGTTGGTGACGACCTCGAATTTCTGGTCCCCAACACTGGAGATGCGGGAGATGGAGGAGACAGGGATGAAACGCTTGGAGTAGGGATCCTGGGGCAGGGAGAGAAGCAGAGAGAATCATGGAACTGTTTGGTTGGAAAAGGTCTTTGACAACATCCAGCCCTGCCAAGGCCACCACTGACCCGTGTCCCTCAGCACCACATCTCCAGGGCTTAGAAACCCCTCCAGGGATGGGGACTCCACCCCTGCCCTGGGCAGCCTGGGCCAGGGCCTGACAACCCTTGCCAGGCAGAAATTGTTCCCCAGATCCAACCTCAACCTCCCCTGGCACAACTTGAGGCCAGTTCCTCTTGTCCTGTCACTTGTTCCTGGGGAGCAGAGACCGACCCCCCCTGGCTCCAACCTCCTCTCAGGCAGTTGCAGAGCCAGAAGGTCTCCCCTCAGCCTCCTTTGCTCCAGGCTCAAACACCCCCATCTCCCTCAGCTGCTCCTCACAAGTTCTCCATACCCTTCTCCTTCTGCTCCAGCCCCTTCCCCAGCTCCCTTGCCCTTCTCTGGACACGCTCCAGCCCCTCCATGTCCTTCTTGTCCTGAGGGGCCCAGAACTGACCCCAGGACTCGAGGTGTGGCCTCACCCCCAGACCCCCCCCTCACCTTTTCACTCTCGAAATACCGCAGGTACTCAGCGTCCAGCTTCACCCACCGCTTCTGGTAGATGTAGGACCTGGGGAGGGACAGGAGGGACATGGTGGAGGGGACAGGGTGACCCGGCTGCAGCCCCTGGCTGGCCCCAGCCCCGGGCACGGGCTGTGCTGGGTGTCCTTGAGCTTGGGGTGACACCACTTGTGCCTTCACGCCCCAGTTGGCAACAAGCCTGGGGCCACCTCGGCATCGATCCTGCTGCATGTCCCCAGCCCCCAATCCTGATCCGTGTCCCCAACTCTTGATCCCATTCTGTGTCCCCAGCCCTCAGTCCTGTGCCATCCCCAGCTCTCCATCCTGCCTCATGTCCCCAACCTTCCATCCTGCTCCATGTCCCCAACCCTTAATCCTGTGCCTTGTCCCCAACCCTCCATCCTGTGCCCTATCCCCAGCCCTCAATCCTGCCCCATGTCCCCAAGCCTCAACCCTGCTCTGTGTCCCCAACCTTCAATCCCATCCCATGTCCCCAGCTCTCAATCCTGTGCCCTGTCCCCACCCCTTGATCCTGCTCTGTCCCCCCAGCCCTCAGTTCTGTCCCCTGTCCCCAACCCTCCATCCCATGCCCTGTCCCCCAACCCTCCATTCCTCTCTGTGTCCCCCCAACCTGGGGGTGTCCCCAGCCCCGTGTCACTCACCCCTGTGGTGGGTTCTTGTCCAGCCACCCCTCTCTGATGGCAGGGGGCTCCGGGGGGGCAGCCGTGCCCTCCATGGCACCGGGGGTGGTGGGCACAGGCTGGTGGCCGGGGATGTTGTCACTCCGGTCACTGTCACCACTGGGGACGAGGAGCAGAGGGACAGGGGGGGTTAAGAACTGGTGGTTCCCAGGGGAGGTGACAGGTCGATCCCCACCCACCCCACATGCTCCAGCCTCCCCGTGCCCTTCCCTGAGGCACCGGCTGGTGACAAGTGGGGACAGTGGTGACAGTCCCCTCGGCGGGGGGGGTCCTGGCATGTCCCCCAGCTCCTGGGACAGCAGAGACCAGGGAACAGTCCCGGGAAGGGGGACAGGGACACCCCCAGCCCCAGAGACATGCAGAGCTGCTCTGCACACACGCACACACACACGTGCAGCCCCACACGTGCTGCCTGCACACGCATGTCCTGATGCTGTGAGCACACGAGGAGCCCTGACCTGTGCACATACATGCACACCCGTGCACCAGCATCCCCTGGCACATGTATCCCTTGTCTATACATGCACACGTGTACACATGTGCACATACATGCACACCCGTGCACCAGCATCCCCTGGCACATGTATCCCTTGTCTATACATGCACACGTGTACACATGTGCACATACATGCACACCCGTGCACCAGCATCCCCTGGCACATGTATCCCTTGTCTATACATGCACACGTGTACACATGTGCACATACATGCACACCCATGCACCAGCATCCCCTGGCACATGTATCCCTTGTCTATACATGCACACGTGTACACATGTGCACATACATGCACACGCGTGCACCAGCATCCCCTGGCACATGTATCCCTTGTCTATACATGCACACGTGTACACATGTGCACATACATGCACACGCATGCACCAGCATCCCCTGGCACATGTATCCCTTGTCTATACATGCACACGTGTACACATGTGCACATACATGCACACCCGTGCACCAGTATCCCCTGGCACATGTATCCCTTGTCTATACATGCACACGTGTACACATGTGCACATACATGCACACGCGTGCACCAGCATCCCCTGGCACATGTATCCCTTGTCTATACATGCACATGCGTACACATGTGCACATACATGCACACGCTTGCTCACACACATGTGTACAACGTACACATGTCCCATGAAGCCATGCAAACAAGAGGAGCCCCAACACATGCACACACACACACACACACACCCTGTGCACAAGCATTTCCTGGCACACGCACACACACGTATCCCTTGCCTGTATAAGCACATGTATGCACATACATGCACATGCGTGCTCCCACACACATGTAATGCCTGCACACGAGTCCCATGAAGCCATGCAGACACGAGAAGCCGTGACACGTGTGCACACACGCACACGCACAAGCATCTGCACAAGCATCCCCTGCAACACGTATCCCTTGTATGTACATGCACACGTGCACTCCCCAACACATGTGCAACCCGCACACGTGTCCCATGAAGCCGTGCAGACATGAGGAGCCCTGACATGTGCACACACACACCCCCCCCCCTATGCACAAGCATCCCCTGGCACACCTGTTCCTCACCTATCCATGCATACACATGCACATGCACGCACACGTGTTCCCCAACACGTGTAAAACCTACACACATGTCCCATGAAGCCACGCAAACAAGAGGAGCCCCCACCACGTGCACACACACACCCCCCCCGTGCACAAGCAGCCCCTGGCACACACACACACACATGTGTACATGCACACGCGTGCTCCCCCCTGGCCCGTGCCCTGCCCCCGCTCACATACGTGTCCCCCTCCCCACGCCAACACGCGGGGGGGCTGTCCCGGGGCTCCTCGCCCAGCTCGTCCTCGCTGAAGAGGCTGTTGAGGCACAGGGACCGTGGCCACCCCGGCACCGGCTCCGCGTCCTCCTGCGGGGACACGCGGGGCTGATGGGGACTGACTGGCCCATGGCACAACCCCCTGCCCCATGGCACATGGTTCTGGGACCCGTGGGATGGTCCTGGGACCCATGAGATGGTTCTGAGTCACATGGGATGGTGCCAGGACCCAGGGGATGGCTTCAGGACCCATGAGATGGTTCCAGGACCCATGAGATGGTTCTGAGTCACATGGGATGGTGCCAGGACCCAGGGGATGGCTTCAGGACCCATGAGATGGTTCCAGGACCCATGAGATGGTTCTGAGTCACATGGGATGGTACCAGGACTCATGGGATGGCTTCAGGACCCATGAGATGGTTCCAAGACCCATGGGATGATTCTGAGTCCCATGGGATGGTTCCAGGACCCATGGGATGGTTCCGAGTCCCATGGGATGATTCTCAGTCTCATGGGATGGTTCCAGGACCCATGGGATGATTCTGGGACCCATGAGATGGCTCTGGGTTGCATAAGATGTTTCCAGGTCTCATGGGATATTTCCAGGACCCATTGGATTGTTCTGGGACCCACGGGATGGTTCTTGGACCCACAGGATGGTTCTGGGACCCACGGGATGGTTCCAGCTGCCTTGGGATGTTTCTGGGACCCATGGGATGGTTTCAGGACCCATGGGATAGTTCAGGGACCCATAGAATGTTTCTGGGTCCCATGGGATGGTGCTGGGACCCATGGGAAGGTTTTGGGACCCACAGGATGGTTCTGGGTCCTATGGGATGGTTCCCGTTGCCACGGGAGCCCCAGTGGGTGCCCAGCAAGGCCAAGCCCCCACTCCAGACATGCCCCCCCAAACCCTATCCGGGGTCTCCAAAGGGGACAGGGTGACCCTGCTCACTCTTGCCCCCCACCACGCAAGGACCCCCTGGTGGGACCCACCTTCTCGGCCATCTCCACCATGGGGTCTGTTAACTCCTCCTCCCTGGCAGAGTCCTCATAGTCCGAGTCATCTGCAAGAGAGGAGGGAAAACATTGGGAATGGGCACAGAGGGGGTCCCGGCACCCTCCCCCCCCACTCCTGTCCCCAGGCCACCATGGGGACCTGCCAGGAGCTCAGTGAGGAGGGGACTTGGGTGCCACCAGCCCCAGCACCTGGAGCTCCTGCTGCTCGAGGCGGGGACCAAGGGGTTTGTTGGCTTCTCCTGCCTTTGCAAACACACCCCAGCTCCCAGTTAAACCAGTGCCATTCCTGCATGGCTACTGGGCAGGCTGGACCCTGGGTGGGCACCCAGCACCCCAGCAGAGTCCGGCCTTTCCCCCTCCTTCCAGCACAGCTGCTGAGCCGGGGCAGCTCTGTGCATTCCAGGGGACAATCATGGGGAATTACTGCACCCCAAAAATCCTCACCCTGGCTCCTGTATCCCTAAAAATCCTCAGCCTGCATCCTGCACCCCTGGAAATCCTCACCCTGGATCTTGTATCCCCGAAAATCTTCACCCCGGATCTTGCACCCCTGAAAATCCTGACCCCGGATCCTGCACCTCATAAAAAAAACCTCATCCCAGAACCTGCACCCCTGAAAATCTCCACCCTGGATCCCACACCCCTGGAAACCCCCATCTTGGATCCTGCACCGCTGAAGATCCTCATCTGGATCGTGGATCCCTGAAAATCCCCACCTCAAATCTTGCATCCCGGAAAGTCTCCAGCCCAGATCTTGCACCCCTGGAAATCTTCACCCTGGATCCCACACCCCTGAAGATCCTCATCCTGGATCCCACACCCCTAAAAATCTCCAGCCTGGATCTTGCATCCCATAAAAATCCTCATCCTGGATCCTGCACCCCTGGGAATCCCCAGCCCAGACCCTGCAGCCCTGGGGGAGGAGGGCACAGCACCCACGGGCAGACGGACAGACAGACCCAGTCAGATGTCCCAAGGGAAGGTTTGGGACAGGGGGACACTTGGGGAGCCCAGGCAGGGTCCCCCCATACTCACCAAACTCTGGCACGAAGCGGGGGGTGGCCTTGGGTGGTGGCAGCTCCGGTGGCTTCGCACGGGGGAGGACGGGTGGTGGGGACAGGGGGACACCGGGTGGTGGGGACAGGGGGACACCGGGTGCTGGGGACAGGGGGACACCGGGTGCTCTGTCGGGGACCTCCTCTTTCCCAGGGACACTGCAGGACAGAGGAGCAAACGCTGCCATTCACTGTCCCCAGGCCCCCCCCTCCAAACCCCAGACCCCCCCTCCCACCCGCAGCCGTTGCAGGAGGTCCCAGGTGTGCAAGAGGACCCCAACAAGGGTCCAACCCCCCAAGCCCCAGCAGATCCAAGCCCCTAGATGGTTCCTTACAGCTTCCCACCCCCAGGACTTCACCTCCTCCCGGTTCTACCAGGATTTTTCCAGCCTGAAAATATATTTTTGGCACCCGACCTCACTTCCCAGTCGCTGCCGCCGCTGCTCGGTGACTTATCTGGTTCTCAAGGACACCAGGAGCCACCAATGGCTTTGAAGGCCACCTCCTGAATCAGGTTTTTGAGGGTTGGTTTTTTTTCCCCAGTCTAAACAAGGGCGGTGCCACCTCCTCGTCTGGTTTGCAGGTGGCCTTGGGGTCCCCCCCGAGTGGGACGAGGGGTCCCTGGGGTTTTCACCTTCCCATCAGGGTCCCTGTGGTGGGGTGGGCACAGGAGATCTGGGACAGTGAGAAGATCCCCTGGAAATGGAGCTTCTCCTGAAGCCCCAAAACCTTGACCAGGGGAGACAGCAAAACCTCAGCCAAGTGGGACACCAAAGCCTTGGCCAGCAGGGACACTAAAACCTCAGCCATGAGGGGACATCAATACCTGGGCCAGGGGGACACCAAAACGTTGGCCAGGAGGACACCAAAACGTTGGCCATGAGGGGGCACCAAAACCTTGGCCATGAAGGGACACCAAAACTTGGGCCATGGGGGGACACCAAAACTTGGGCCAGGGGGGACACCAAAATCTTGGCCAGGGGAGACACCAAAATCTTGGCCATGAGGTGACACCTAAACTTGGGCCATGGGGGACACCAAAACCTTGGCCAAGGGGAGACACCAAAACTTGGGCCATGGGGGACACCAAAACCTTGGCCAGGGGGGACAGAAAGGACCCTGGGGACAATCCTCCTGCCTGCAGTGCCACTCCAGGCAGCTCCTGCCTGCTGTTCTCCATTTTTTCCTGACAATTGCAACAAAAACTAAAACTAAAAGAGAAACTTTTGAGGTTCTGGGATTTTTAAGGTCAGGAAAGGAAGAGGAAGTTTCTTCAGGGGATGGAAGTAGGAAGCCCCAAGCTCTGAAGTCAGGGAGAGGCCAGGGGTGGCAGGCAGGGTGGTGGCCATGAAGCCACTGTCCCCAGCATCCCAGCAGAGCAGGCCTCATCCCACCGAGCACCTCCAAGGCCACCTTGGAGAAGGCTGGACATGGTCAAGGTGGCCACCAAGAGCCAGTGGTCCCTGGGGATGGCCAACCCCCTCCCCAGAGTCCCTTCCTGGTGACACCCAGCTCCACCAGAGAGGGAGAACTTTTCACTTTGGGAGCGCTGGGACACGGTGACCTCATTTCTCAGCTGGTTTCCATGGCAACCAGCCACAACCATCCATCCATCAGGGATTGAGCATGGGCAGGAGAAAGCGTGGGCAGGGAAAGCTGGCTGGGAGCCCAGGGGAACACCAGGCTGGGGTGGGGGGACCCACAGGGACAGGGAGGTGACAGTGCACCAGTCCCCCCAGGGAGAGCCCAGCTGGGATCTGCACCTATGTGGCCACCTAAGGTGGAGTTTTGTCACCCCAAAGGCCAGCGGTGGCCAAGGACAACCTCCATCTCCACATTGAGGACATCTCAGGGGCGTTTGGGAGGAAACCACCTCTCCTCAGACACAGATAATGCCCCAGTTCCCCAAAACAACCCCCCCAGTTTGGGGGGAGGAGCTGTCTGGTCTTCTGCAGGCAATGCCACCCCAAAGCCAAACCTCTGCCAGGGCCACTGTCACCCCCCAGGGTTTGTGCCCCAGCCTTGGGCCAACACCTTCTGCCATCACTTCCTGGACATCGGGGACATCCAACTGGGGGGCTGGTGAGAAGCCACCACGGTGGCTGTGGTCACCCCATGGGAGGTGGCATCAGGGCCATCACCTCCAGCTCCCTGGCGTGGGGGGTGGCTCATGGGCAACATCACCCTGATGTGGGCGAGCACCATCACCACCTCACTCAGTGCCACCCCACACCGTGTCACCCCACACCGTGCCACCCCACACTGTGACATCCCCCCAAGATGTGTCATCCCCCCAGGCTCACTGTGCCACCCCACACACTGTCCCCCCTCACACTGGGCCACCCCATGCTGTGCCACCCCCCCCCCCCCCAAAGCCGTGTCACCCACCACACCGCCCCCTCCAACGCCGTGCCACCCCCTCACGCCACCCCACGCCGCGTCGTGCCACCCACGCTGTGTCACCCCCGCTGTGTCGCCCCCCGTGTCACCGCCCCGGCCCTTCCCCCCCCGCCCTCCCGGCCCGTGTCTGTGGCCCAGGAAGCCGCGGGACGAGCCCGACGAGCCGAGCTCGGCCCCTGGAAACGCCCGTTTCTCCTCCCTAACCCCCTCCCCAGCTCCCCCCGGCGCGGTGACAAGGGGGTGACATCCCCACCTGGGCGGGCGGCGGGGTCCTCGGCGCTGGGGGCACGGGTGATGGCGGCGAGCGGAGCTCGTCACCCCCCAGCACTCCCCGCGACACCGAAACTTCCTGAGTGGGACGGAGCGACAGCGTGGCCGGCCACCACCCCCGGGGACACCGGCCACCACCCCCGGGGACACCGGACACCACCCCCGGGGGGCACCGGCCACCACCCCCGGGGGGCACCGGACATCACTCCCGGGGGGCACCGGCCACCAACTGCGGAGACACCGGCCACCACCCCCGGGGACACCGGCCACCACCCCCGGGGGGCACCGGCCACCAACTGCGGGGGGCACCGGCCACCACCCCCGGGGGGCACCGGCCACCACCCCCGGGGCCACTCGCCATCAATCTCGGGGGGCAGCGGCCACCAGCGGCTCCCCCGGCACTGGTGGGGGGACAAACGGCTCCGGGGGGGGGGGCGGGGGGCATTGGGGACCACCTCGGGGGGGATAAAGGTGGCGATGGGGACATCGGTGCGTGGTCCGGACCCCCAGAGATGGGGGCTCGCCCACCCCATGGGGTGCTAGCCCACCCTTGGGCCCCCCCTACCATGCTCCCTGGGTGCATGGGGGGGGGGGGGCAAGGGGAGACAGCTCTGCCTGCCTCACCCCAGAGAGGTGAGGGGTTCTGCCCCCCAAAAAGGGGGTTTGCCCCCAACTAAGGGGTTTTGCTCCCCAAAAAGGGGGAGTGCCCCCTCAAAAAGCAGTTCTGCCCAAAAAAAGGGGGGGATTGCCCCAAAAAAGTGTGGGTTCCCCCCAAAGGGTTTCTGCCAAAAAAAAGGGGGGTGTCCCTGCAAAAAAAGGGGTTCTGCCCCCAAAAAGTATGGGCTGCCTCCCCCAAAGGGTTCTGCCCCCCCAAAAAATGGGTTCTGCCCCCAAAAAGGGGTTTTACACCCAAAAAGGGCTTCTGCCCCTCCCACAAAACAGGGGTTCCAACCCGAAAAAGCTGGGGGGGGTGCCCCCAAAAAAGTAGTTTTACCCCCCAAAAAAAAAAGGGGTTCTGCCCCAAAAATCCTCCTGGGGCACAGGGACAGGCAGCTGGGGGGGTCCAGCCACACCCCCCCCCCCCTTGTTCCCACCCTGATGCACAGATGCCTCGGGTCGGTGGGGGGGGGGGCTCATCCAGCACCCTCACCCCAGGCACAGGCAGGGACCACCCCGCCCCCGCGGCTCCAGTCCTTTGGGTCACTGGGGGGGTCCTGGGAAGGGCTGGGGGGGCACGTTCAGCATCTCACTTGCAGCCAGCACATCACACCCCCCCACCACCGCTGTTTGCATCCCCTCTCCCCCCCCCCTTAAAATGTCAGACACACACACACCCCCCCCGCAATTCCTGCCCCCGCCTGATGCTCTGCCGCATTTTGGGGTGCAGCGGCTGTCACATGGGGGGGGGGGGGGGATGGGAGGACGGGGGGGTCATGTCCTGCAGCGAACCCAAAACTGGGTGCAGCAAACCCTGCGGCTCAGCGAGGGGGGGGACACACCGGACGAGAGGGGACACACGTGCTGTCACCAAACCGCGGCGCGCTCTCCTGTCATCCGGCCGCAAAAGCTACTGCCCCCCCCCCCCCAGCCTCCCCCCCTCCAGCCCCCCCCCCCCGCTGCTGTTTGCTGCCTGCCCCCACCGAGTGTAACGAGTTCCTCAGGCCTCAGTGCCCCCTGGGTACCCCCCGGGGGTGGGCTGGGTCTGGGGGGGGGGTGAGTACCCGCAGGGGATGGGCTGGGGGTAGGGGGGTACTCCCAGGGGGATGTTCTGGAGGAGAGGGGGGGGATACCCCTAGGAGATGGGCTGGGGGGGTAGGGGTACCCCCAGGGAATGGGCTGGGTCTGGGGGTGCTGTGGGTACCCCCAGAGGATGGGCTGGGAGGGGGGTGGGCACCCGCAGGGAATGTTCTTGGGGGGATGTGGGTACCCCCAGGGGGTGTGGGTACCCGCAGGGGATTTGCAGGTGGGGGCAGGGGGTGGGTACCCCAGGGGATGGGCTGGGGGGATGTGTGTACCCCCAGAAGATGGGCTGGGAGGGGGGGGCGGGTACCCCCAGGGGATGTTCTGGAGGGGGGCAGAATACCCAGGGGGCACATGTTGGAGTCGGTACCCCAAGGGGGATGTGCTGGGTCTAGGGGGGAGATGCGAGTACCCCCAGAGAACGTGCGGGGGGGGGGGGGTACCTCCAAAGGGACGTTTTGGGGGTGTATGGGTACCCTCAGGGGGACGTTCTGGAGGGGGAGGGGTGTGGGTACCCCCAGGGGACGGGCTGGGGGTAGGGGGTGTGGGTACCCCCATGGGGATGTTTTTTGGGGGGTGGGTATCCCTAGGGGAATGTTCTGGGGGGGGGTGGTACTCTGGGGGGATGTGTTGGGGTCTGTGGGGAGGGGTAGGTACCCCCCAAACCAACCCCATCACCACAAGCACCCACCCGAAGGTCCCACCCCCCTCCCTGCAGCCCCAACATGAAAACCCTGCTCCCAGGGTTCACCTTCAAATTTCCCCCCCCCCCCCAAAGGCCCCCTGCCCCCTTACCTCCTCTGGGACACAGCCCGGGGGGGCAGCGCTGGGGGGCGGCTGGGGGGTGGGGGGGCCTTCAGAGCCTGTCCCTTGTCCTCCAGCTGATGCCGCTTGGCCGGCAGTGGTGGCAGGGGGGGTCTCACCCTGCTTTCGGTGGGGGTGGGGGGTTCTTCGGGGTCCAGGGGGCGACTACAGGGGGCAAGGGTGGGGGGCACCTCGGGGCCTGGGGGGCGGCTACGGGGGACAAGGTTGGGAGGGTCTTTGGGGGCCGGGGGGGGGCTATGGGGGGTGAGGGTGGGGGGCACCTCAGGAGCCAGGAGGGGGCTACGGGGGGCAAGAGTGGGGGGCACCTCAGGGGCTGGGGGGCGGCTACGGGGAGCAAGGGTGGGGGGCACCTCAGGGGCCAGGGGGGGGCTATGGGGGGCGAGGCGGGGGGGCAGCTCAGGGCTGCCACTCCTTAGCGCTGGGGAGAATTTGAGGGGGGGTCGGCATCCCACCCTGGGTGGGATGGGGGGTGGGGGCAAGTGGGAAAGGGGGGGGGACATCGCCAGACACTGGGATTCCAGTTGCTCCGGTTGCTCCAGCCCCGTGGAGGTGCTGAGGCGGAAGACGTGACGTTTGAGGGGTACGGGTTTGCTGGGGGGGTGGTCCTGCTGGGGGGTGGTCTCAGAGGAGGGGGGGGTGACATCGGAGAAGGCCTTTTGGAGGGCCAGGAGGATGCGGCGGCGGTGGCCCGGCATGGCCACCCCGAGCTGGCCCAGCCCCTGCTCCGTCAGCCCCCGGCAGTCCCGCACGGTCCGCAGGTGGCTCCGCTGGAAGGTCTCCACGTACTGGTCCAGGTGGAGGGTCGCCAGCCAGGTGGCCACCGGCACGGCCCCCCCCCTCCTCCATGGTGGCCACAGAGACCCCACAACGCTCAGCGCATCTCCCACCGCCCGGCGAGGCTCAAGATGGCATCAGGACCTGGGGATGGAGGGAAACGGGGATGAAGCCACGATGGGGATCAATCCTGGATGAAGCCCAAGGCCTGTAAACCCACCACTTGGGTTTTAGGAGGGGGGTCCTCACCCCCCCACTCACCCTGCACCCACCCAGGCACCGGCATCTCCCCTCAGCCGGGATCTGGGAATGCTGGAGGGTCTCCATTTAGGCTTCTAAATGTTGGTGCCACCCCCCTTGGCATGTCCCTGGCATGTCCCCAGCAAGTGCGGGTCTGGGGGACAGGATGGGGGGGGTCCTATGTTGGTCCTGAAGCCCCCCCCACAGCTAGACCTCCCACAAAGAAGTAGCCAGCAGAAGCCACCAGGACAGTGACATTGCCAATGTGATGTCCCAAGGACGTGATGGGGACAATGCCCAATTTTTTTTGGGGGGGTGACGTGCTGGCTGTCCCCCCAGGGCCATCACCCTGGGTCCTTGGTGCCTGCTGTCCCCAGCCAGGGCAGTGGGTGGATGCTGTCACCAGAGACCCCAACCCGGACCCCTCCTTGGCATCGCTCCAGCATCCCTGGACCACTGGGAGTTGGGGGGAACACACGGTCCTGCCAGACGCTGGGTAGGTGACAGAGCCCACCTGCCTCCTCTCCACCCATCCCGTGTTCCCAGCGGGGACCCAAGCTAGGGGCAGGTGACATCCCAGGTGGCACCATGGGTCACCCCGGCGCTCTTGGCTTCAACAAAGGCTTTTTCTTCCCACTTGCCAGAGGATTTCCTGGTGCCTCCGACACGTCGGAGCCGCCGTCACCGTCACGTTCTCTCTGACTCAGGCGGCTCCGGCCGCGGCAGCTCCAGCCTCAGGCGGCCAAAATCCACGGCAAGGCCCAAATTCACCCTCTTCCCGGCACATCCGGGAGCCCGGCAGGTCCGGGCAGATCCCAGCACGTCCCAGCAACCTCCAAGAGCAACATCCCGGGCCTCGTGGTGCTCCTTTGCCAGCACCTCCTGCCACCGTTCAATGGTCATTAAGGTCCCTTCCAACTGTTTGGTGATTCCAGGAAAATCCATCTCCCCCCCCCAGGTGGGGGATCCAGGGTCTGTCACCACCACGATTCCTTGCCGGCTGCACCAGAGGAACCAGCAAGATCTTCCTACTGGTCCCAGCAAACCCGACAGAAACAAAAACTCCCTGAAGCAGCAGAAAATAGGGACGGGCCACAGGGACAGGCCTTGTCCCTCTCCCACCTCTGCAGCTAAAAAAATACCTCGTTTACTATAAAAATAGACAAGTGACGGCACCGGTGACATCGCTGTCACAGGACACCCAGTACTGTCCCAGCATCGCCACCCATGTCACCACAGCCTGGGAATTTGGGGTGCCAGGGGGGTGGGCACACACCCGTGAACCACCCCCCCCGGGGTACAGGGGTGGGTTTGTGGCCACGGGGGCCTCGCTGGTGCTCACCGGGGTTGGGGACAGGGGACAAAGCTCCGCCGAGGGACCCTGCTCACCGTCACTCTCCGGCCTTTCGCCCTCGCCAAGTAAATCATCCACCGGGTCCCCTCCTCCGGTCATTAATCATTGAACTCCCGAGGAAATTCCCAAAAAAGTCGAGTTGCTGGAACCCAACCGGCTGCCGAGGACCTCGACGGGGTGGGGGGGACACCAGGGGGGGTCACCTCATCCCTGGCCCCACCGCTCCCAAATCCTCACCCCTGCTTATCCGCCGCATTCCTGGCGGGATTAAAGCAACTCGACTGAGGTTGTTTAGGGAAGGGGATTAAGAGCTTGGGAACTGGGGGGTGACGTGGGGTGGGGGGCGGGTCACAAACGACCCCCCCTCAGGAGTGGGGCAGCTGCCTGTGGAGCAGGATGGTGCCAAAACAGTCCATGGGCTTGTGGTACTTGTGGACAAACCCCATCAACCCCCATCCCAAACCTTGGGGACTGTCCCCATTGTCCCCACAGCCCAGACCAGGGGGCTGGCTGCTTTCCTGGGGGGTTCCCATCCTCACCGCCCCCCACCCCCGTCAGATGCCCCCAGTGTAGCAGAGGGGGTTTGGATGCTTTTTTTTTTTTTTTGCCTCGGCCACCCTAGCTGAGCAGAGTGTTGGCACCAGGGACTGTCCCTGGACCTGTGTCCCTACCCCCAGGGAACACCCTGTGTCCCGGAGTCCCTTTCCAAAGCAAAATTAGGCAGGAGAAAAGCCCACGAGCTGCTTCACCACAGCAATGACACGACCACCACCCGACTGGTGACCACGCACAGCCCCCCCGCCAGCACCGGCTAAATCCTCGTTAGCCCTAACGAGGCGCCCGGGAAGTCAAGGGGTTTGACCGAGGCCGCTCGGTCAGTCGGTGGCAGAGCTGCGGCGAGGGCTGGTGGCAGCCGCACCGTGGTGGTCTCCCCAGGGCTCCTCCCTGCCCATTCCGGAGAAAAACCGGCCCAGGAGCCGGTGGATCCACCCGGAATTCCCATCCCCATTCCTCCTCCAGCCCCTGCTTGCCCCCACCCCCGGCCGTTCTTCCCCTCGCCCAGGCCCTCGTTAATGAAGGAGAGTTAATTAAAGCGCGGTACCTGGGCTCAGCTGCTGGAGGAGGAGGGGGCGAGGTGGCCGGCGTGGCCACCACCCGTGCCTGGCGGGGTGAAGGTTTGTCGCCCAGGGGGCTCGAAGCCACCCCAGGACTTCCTCAAACGATGGGGAACTTGCCAAAAAGCTGAAACGGGGGGTTAGGAGGTTGGCGGAGGGGGGGCTGGGGGGGCGGGACGTGGCGCAATAACCGCAGCTCGTCCCTGCGCTGCAAGAGCCACCCGGGCCCCGGCGGCGGGGCTCGGTGCGCTGGGGAACCGGTGGCCACCGGAGTGGGAGGGGAGGAAGCCAGAGCCCAGGGGGGGCCGGGCAAGCGCTGGGGCTGGGCCTGTGGGGACAGGAAGGAAGAAACAGGGGGTGGGGGGTGGTCTGGGGAACGCCGGGCAGCGCCGCCGAGGGGACACGGCCACCAAGGAAGGGGTGTCCTGGGGCCACTAGGACAAGCTGAGAGCTGGCCACTGAGGATGGGGCGTTCTGTGGGCACCGGGACAAGCCCAGCACCAGGCACCGAGGAGGGAGTCAGCAGGAGAAGCCTAGACCTGGCCACCAAGGACAGGGTGGTCTGTGGCCATCAGGACAAGCCGAGCACCAGCCACCGAGGACGGTGCATCCTGTGGCCACTGGGACCAACTGAGACCCGGACACCAAGGATGGAGTCATCAGGACAACATACGTGGAGTGTCCTGTGGCTACCAGGACAAGCCAAGACTTGGCCACTGAAGATGGGGTGTCTTGGGGCTACGAGGACAAGATGAGACCTGGCCACTGAGGACATAGCATCCTGTGGCCACCAAGACAAGCCAAGACCCAGCCACCGAGGATGGGGCATCCTGTGGCCACCAGGACAAGCCAAGCACCAGCCCCCGAGGACAGGGTGTCCTGTGGCCACTGAGGGCAAGCCAAGCACCAGCCACTGGCAAGGATGGGACAAGCAGCCAGGTGGTCCCAAACACCACCCCACAGACACCACCCCCAGGGATCCCAGTGGGGACCAGGGACACGGAGCCAGGTCATGGGGATGACCCACGGGCAAGGGGACGCTCAGCAATGGGAAGGGTTGACTGGGCCACCAGCCTCACCCCGCGGTGGTTTTTACCCTTTTCTGCCTAAATTAAGAGAAGATCCTCAGCCAGGAGCGTGTCCCCACCGACGTCCCCACCGTGAGACCCAAGGGACAGGATCCAAGTACGAAGAGCCCGGGCTGCCGTGGCTGCCGCCGAGAACCGAAAGCACCGGAACTTGCCCCGAAACCAACCAGAAAATGGCCAAAAAAAATACAAACCCCAAACAAACACCAAAAGCAGAAGCTTCTGCTCTCGGCAGCACCGGAACCCACCGAGATTCCTCCAGAAGCTTCACCTTGACAAAATCCCACCGGGCTGGAGGATGCCGAGGGGTTTGGCTTTGGGAAGGTGAAGCTCGTTTCATTTTCAAGCTCTCCCAGCAAAACACAACATGCAAATAATATTAAAAAGAAAAACCCCCAGGGCCCTGGGGGAAGGGCAGAAATCAAGTTAAATCTTGTAGGTTCAGCAAAAGCGGGGTGGGGGGGGAGAAGTTCTGAGCTGATTCCGGCTGCCAGGGATTGGAATCTTGAAGTGTTTGGAGTTGGAGCAACCGGGGGGGGGGTCCCCGGGGGTGTTTTGTAGCACCCCCAGATGCTGCTTTGCACCCAGGGTGGTCCCAGCTGTGAGAATGGGCCCGGGGGGTTCTGACTGGGGGGGCTGGGAGTGTAAAGTGGGTGGGGGGTGCCAGAAAAGGTGCCAATCTGGAAAAAAAGGGGCAAATCTGGCAAAAAAATGAGGCAAATCTAGCACCAAATGGGGGAAATGTAGCAGGAAAGGGGCAAATCTAGGCTGGAGTGGGGTAAATCTAGCCAAAAGAGGGGTAAATCCAGCCAAAAAAGGGGCTCATCTAGCTAAAAGAGGGGTAAATCTAACAAAAAAGGGGCAAATCTAGCTAAAAAGGGGGCAAATCTGGCTAGAAAGGGGCAAATCCAGCAAAAAAAGGGGGCAAATCCCACTATGGGAACTGCATCAGGGGTAGCTCTGCGTGGGGGGGGGGGCTTGGGGTCCAAAAAAAGTGGCAAATCTAGCAAAAAAGGGGTAAATCTCCCCAAAAGAGGGGCAAATCTATCCAAAAAATGGGGCAAATCCGGCAAATAAGGGGGGCAAATCTCATGGTGGAAACTGCCCCAGGGGCAGCTCTACATGAGGAGGAAGGGGCAGGGGGGGGATCTTGGGGTGCAAAAAAAGTGGCCAATCTAACAAAAAAGGGGCAAATCCAGCAAAAAAGGGGGCAAATCCACCCGGCAACTGAGGTCCCCACCCCCAGAGCCCCCCCGGGGGCAGTTGCCTCCAAAGTGGGTCAGGATCCAGCCCCCAGGGGCACAGCTGTGGGGCACCCCCCTCGGAGCCCCCCTGGCACCCCTAGGGCACGGGGCTGTCCCCCTCCTCCAACAGTGCCAGCCCTGGTGTCCCAGACCCCAGCCCTGATGTCCTGGGCTCCAGCCCTGATCTCCCAGACCCCCCATCCATGAGGTCTCAGACCCTATCCTTGATGTCCTGGGCTCCATCCCTGTCATCCCAGACCCCATCCCCAACATCCCTGGCTTTCCCCCGGTGCAAACATGGCCTTCATCCCAACACACATCCCAGCACCCTGGTGGGATCACCAAGACAATAGCGAGGAACCAGATCACTGTGACCAGAGAGGACCAAGCAGGGACTGTCCTGATTCCCAGCAGCCTGTGCCAGAGCCAGATCACAGCTGGGATCCTGGCTGGGATCCTGGCATGGATCATGGCTGGGATCCTGGCTGGGATCCTGGCAGGGATCATGGCAGGGATCATGGTTGGAATCATGACAGGGATCCTGGCTGGGATCATGGCAGGGATCATGGTTGGGAGCATGGCTGGGATCATGGCAGGGATCCTGGCTGGGATCCTGGCTGGGATCATGGCAGGGATCATGGCAGGGATCATGGCTGGGATCATGGCAGGGATCCTGGCTGGGATCCTGGCTGGGATCATGGCAGGGATCATGGCAGGGGTCATGGCTGGGATCATGGCAGGGATCCTGGCTGGGATCATGGCTGGGATCATGGTTGGGATCCTGGCTGGGATCATGGTTGGGATCCCAGTGGAGCCGCAGGTGCCAGTTGCCATGACCCATCCCTGCTGGGCTCGGGCAGATCCAAAGGACCCAAGGGTTCCACTTGCCTCCACCACCAGCCCTGCCACCTCCCCCACTGTCACCCGGCATGTCCCTTGTCCCGACGGGACCCCCAGGCATGGGGAGTGGGATATTGCTGCACCACGACTCCCCGAGGAGGCTGGGGTTGGACTGGGATGTACTGGGAGTGAGCTGGGATGTGCTGAGGGGAGTTGGGTTGTGCTGGGTGGGGGAGTGGGATTTGCTAGGGGGAAGCTGGGGTGTCCTGGGATTGAGCTGGGGAATACTGGGAATGAGCTGGGATATACTGGAGGAGAGCTGGAGTCTATTAGCAATTAGTTGGGGAGTACTGGGGTTGAACTGGGGTGTACTGGGAGGGAGCTGGGATGTGCTGGGAGGGAGCTGGATTTTGCTGGGAATGAGCTGGGGAGTACTGGGGTTGAGCTGGGGTGTACTGGGGTTGAACTGGAGTGTACTGGAGGGGAGCTGGGGTGTGCTGGAGGGGAGCTGGGGATACTGGAATTGTGCTGGGATATATTGGAGTTGAGCTGGGATGTCCTGGTACTGAGCTGGGGTGTACTAGGGTTTTGAACTGGAGAGCACTGGGGTTGAGCTGGGGGGCAACTGGGGAGTACTGGAATTGAGCTGGGGAGCATGGGAGTTGAACTGGGGAGCACTGGGGTTGAACCGGGGTGTACCAGGGATGAACTGGGGAATACTGGGATTACTCTGGGATGTGCTGGGGTTGCAGTGCACCCAGCAGGGGAGGGCGGGTGGGGGGCACAGCCCTGTCGTAGCTCAGCACTTTCGGTGAATGCCTTCAACACCCCCACCCCCCCAGCAGCTTCCGCCCCCCCCAAAAAAAAAAAAAGCACGAACCCCCCCGGGCGACAAACCCCAGCTGGGGTGTTCCCCCCAACCCCCAGGCTGCCTTGCCGCCCTCCCCCCCCCCCCCCCCCCCAGCCCCCCCAGTACCTCTGTTTGGCGACTCCAGGACTCGGTGGAGAATTTGGGGAGGGGAGTGGGGGGCAGGACCCCCCCAGCCGGGCACACCCACCGCCCCGGGCTTGTTCCCGCAGGGAGGTTCGGCTTCCTCATGGAACCGGGAGCCGAGGGGAAAACCACGGGGACTTTCCCGACAACAACCAAAAAGGAAAAAAAAAAGAAAAAAAAAAAAAATTGGGGGGGGGGGTGTGTTTCAACGATTTTTCCCCTCCTCGCTCCGTTCCCGAGGGCTCAAAGAGGGGGAAAAAATGGGAGCTGGGGGGTTGGGGGAAGGTGAGGGTCCCCCCCCGCTGCCCCCCGTCGCTCCCCATCCCGGCGGATCCCGCTCCGGCCGCCCGGACAATGCCCCTTTCATCCCGCATGGCAGCTCGGGGACAGGGACACGCTGGCTGCCGCTCCCGGGGGGGGGACGGGCCCCCTCGCCCACGCCAGGCCCGTGCCCCGGGCTTGGCCCCGCGGTGCGGGGGCGGTGCTTCAGTGTCCCCCTCCCCAGAGACATCGTGTCCCCCCTCCAGCGTCCCCCTCTCCAGAGACATCGTGTCCCCCTTGTCCAGTGTCCCCCTCCCCAGAGACATCGTGTCCCCCTTGTCCAGTGTCCCCCTCCCCAGAGACATCGAGTCCCCCTTCTCCAGCATCTCCCCCACCCTCCCAGGGCACTCGCACCCCCCTGCTCCCGCACCCCCTCCCAAGAGCCATCGTCTCCCACCGCTCCAGCACCTCCCCCACCCCAGAGCAATGGCATCCCCCCCCCCCTCCAGCATCCCCCAGCTCCAGAGTCATCGTGTCCCCCCGCTCCAGCATCCCCCTCCCCAGACCGGCTGCTTCCCCCCTCTCCAGCATCCCCCTCCCCAGGACAATTGGATCCCTCCCACTCCAGCATCCTCCTGCTCCAGCACCCCCCACTCTGGCATCCCCCACCTCAGACCCCTCGTGTGCCCCCACTCCAGCATCTCCCCCCCCAAGGACACTGGCATTCCCTCCATCCAGCATCCTCCCCCGCTCCCAGACCCCTGATATCCCCCAGCCCCAGCATCTCCCCACTCCATCACCCCTTCCCCCGATCCACCTCATCCCTCTGCTCCAGCACCCCCCTCCCCAGACCCTTTGCTTCCCCTCACTTCAGCATCCCCCCCAAGCATCCTCCTCCCCAGAGCTGTCACACCCCCCCACTCCCGCATCTCCCCACTCTGGCATCCCCCTCCCCAGACCCGTTGCTTCCCCTCACTTCAGCATCCCTTCCCCCACCCCAAGCATCCCTCTCCCCAGAGCTGTCACATCCCCTTCCCCAGAGCTGTCACATCCCCCCACTCCCACATCTCCCCACCCTGGCATCCCCCTCCCCAGACCTCTTGTATCCCCCCACTCCAGTGTCCCCCTCCCCAGGCCCGTTGCTTCCCCCCACTCCAGCATCCCCCTCCCCAGACCCCCCGTATCCCCCCACTCCAGCAGCTCCCCACTCCATCACCCCCCTCCCCAGAGCCATCATACCCCTCCCTTTCCATCACCCCCTCCCCAAAGCCACCACATCCCCCTGTCCAGCGCTGCCCCTCGCCCCCAGCCTACCTGAGCCCCCCGGGACCCCCCCACCACGCAGCTCCGGCCCCGATCCAGCACACCCTCCGCTCCCTTACAGAGCAGTTCCATCTCGCAGCACCCCCCCCAACACACAAAGTCGCTGGCAGCACTTCCAACAGGCCAAACCCCTAAACCCCCTCCCCCCCACGAGGAGTTTTACCCCCCCATGTGCCCCCATCAAGTGTCCAGCTGGTTTTGGAGCCGGTCATGGAGCATCCCTGGTTCTGGATTTGCCCCATGGGGAAAGGGGGAGGGGGGGGAGGCGGTGTTGCCGTGTCCCGTTTTTAATTGGGTCCTATTTTTAATGCAGGTGCGGGGGGGGGGGCTGCAGGAGGTGGAAATTAAATGGGTGAAATCGGCCACGAGTCCCCAGTGGGTGCCCGGCCCCACGGGTGACACCAACACAGGGTCACGTCTGGTGCTGGGCCCTGAGCTGGACCCCCCCCTCCCATGCACCCGGCCAGAAAGACCCTGACAGAGCAACCCCTCACCCCCCCGGGGCTCAAGGCACCGCAAAACTGGGGGTGCCAGCCTGTCCCCCAGGACAGATCATCCCCGTGACCCCCCCGGGGCTCAAGGCACCCCAAAACTGGGGGTGCCAGCCTGTCCCCGAGGACAGAGCACCCCCCGACCCCCCCGGGGCTCAAGACACCCCAAAACCTCACAAATCCCCAGTACCCCAGGACTGAGCATTCCCTAGACACCCCCCCTCGACCCCTCTCGTGGAGCCGGGGACAGGGGGGGCTCCCAGGGGACTTGAGGCAGAACAGAGAAGCCGAGTCTTCCCCCCCCCGCCCTGGATTTATTTTGTTTTATTCCTAAATATTCAGCTCCAGTACAAGGTACAAAATCTCTTTCCCCCCCGCTCCCCCCCCCCCCCATCTCGAGGACTGGGGGGGGGGGCGGGAGCACCGCCAAGGAACAAATCCCAAAATCCTGATTCAAGGCCTCGAATTCCAGTGTAGAAAGTGCTCAGACACTGAGCTGGGGGAGGGAGGGGGCGGGGGGGGGCTCGCCTGGAAAGGGGGGGGGGCAGAAGCCCCCAGAGACCCACCCAGCATGACTGGGGGTGCTGGCAGACCCCCCCCCAACATGCCTAGAGGTGCCTCAAGCTTCCAGAACATCTGGAGACACTGGGAGCCCTCAGAGACCCCAAAAATACCTGGAGGTGCCAGGAGTGTGTTGTCCGCCCCCCCCAAGTCCCCCCAACATACCTGAAGATGCTGGTAGCCCCCACAGACACCCCCCCCCCCAACATGCCTGGAAGTGCTGGGAGCCTCCCAGGACTCCCCCAACATGCATTGAGGTGCAGGGAGCCCCCCGGTATTCCCCCCCAAACATGCCTGCAGGTGTTGGGACCCCCCAAACCACCCCCACTCGGGGGGGTCCCAGGGAAGAAGGCCATAACAGAGTGGGAGGAAGAGTGCAGGATGGGGTGGGGGGGCCCCTCTTTCCTCTTCTTCCCCCCCCCCCCTCCCCGGGGTGACAGCTGAAGGACACTTTGGGTTTGTCACCAACATCAGTGTCCTGGAAAGGACAGGCCACCCCCCCGCCCCCTCCCCCCCCGGCTTCCTACCATTGGGGGGTGGCAATTCTCAGGTGGGGGGGACTGTCTCCAAGCAGGAAAAATGTCCCCAAGGAGGGGGGGGTGGCAGTGGGAGGGGTCCCTCCAAGCCAGAAGCACTTTGCATTTGTCACCAATGGGGACACTGATGTCCTGGAAGGGACCAACCACCACCCGCCCCCCCCCTCCACCGCCATGGGCGGGGGGGGCGGGGGGGTGGCAGCCTCCAGCTGGGGGGGGGGCTGTCCCCAAGCACAGGGCAGTGGAGGGGTCCAGAAGCATGTGAGACACAATTGAGGGGACACACAGGCACAAACCAACCCCGGGGGGTGGGGTGGGGGGGGGGCAAACCAGCCCTGGGGGGTGGGTGGGAAAGCCCCGGGGGGGGGGGTTAATTAAGGCTGTCCTCGTCGCTGGCCTCGCCCCGCTCGTCCTTGCTCTCGGCCAGGGAACTTTCGTCGATGTTTTCCAGGGAATCCGCGTGTTGGAGGGAGAGCTCGGAGAGGGGCAGGGGGGGCAGGCGGCTCTGCTCAGGGAACAGCCACGGCTTGAAGTGGGGCTCGTGCCTCAGCTTCCACTCGGGATACTTCAGACAGGCCTTGTACATCTTCTTCATCGCCTGGGGAGGAAGGCTGGCTGGGATCCGGGGACGGGACGTGGGGGGGGGGGAAGACATGGATACACCCCCACCCCTTGGCACCCACCTGACTCACCTTGGGAGCCAGGAATTGGGAGGATTTGTTGACCACCCATTTGGGAAGGGAACCTGTTGGCAGGAGAGGAGATGGGGTGGGGTGGCACCGCCCCCCCCGGATAGCTGGGGGTGTCCCCTTCCCCCTCCCCCCGGGGAGTCGGGGGGTGTTACCTGTCCTCTTCCCCCAGAGAGCCAGGGGTGTCCCCTGTCACCCCCCCCAGATAGCCAGGGGTATCCCCTGTCCCCCCCCCCCCGATTGCCAAGAGTGTCCCCTGTCGTGTCCCCCCCAGATAGCCAGGGGTGTCCCCTGTCATCCCCCCCGAGATAGCCAGGGGTGTCCCCTGCCCCCCCACCCAGATAGTGAAGGGTGTCACCTGTTAACCCCAAAGCAGAGGATGACAGTCCCCAAGGGACATAGGGGGGTCCCCATGGCCACCCCCCCGGGTTCCCATATCCCTCACTGGGGTTCCGTGTGTCCCCCATGGTCTCATGTGTCCCCCCCCCAGGGTCTCATGTCCCCTCGGGGTCCTGTGTCCCCCCCGCCCCATACCTTTGGGGTCCACCTGTGCCAGGTAGGTGATGGTGCAGCTCTTGGCTCCTGTCCCCTCGATCAGGTAGCCCGTCTGGATGGACACGGCTCGAACCATGTCCTTGCGGGGGGGGTACTTCTGCGGGGGGGGGGGACACACACGCACAGTGAGGGGGGGGCACAGCAAGGGGGGGGGACACACACATGGGGATGGCTCAGGGGCAGGAAGGGGTCTGAGGACACAGCCAGTCCTGCCCTGACCCCCCCACTCAAAGCTGGACCCCCCCCCCCAGGGCAAATTCAGCCCTTCCACCCCCCCCCCGGGGACTCACGGGGTGTTTGACCGAGTAGTTCATGATGATGTAATCGCTGCCCATGGGGAGCCAGGAGCGGAGGGTGATGACGTCACGGTTCTTCAGGGGCTTCGGGCACCTCCCTGGGGACAGCGAGGTTGGGGGGGGGGGCAGGGCGAGACCAACACCCCCCCGGATGGTCCAGACCCACCCCCCCAAACTCCATCCCCCAGATGCCGAATTCCCGGCTGCCCAATCCAGGGATCTGAGCCCAGGGACGACACAGTGACACGTGTCGTCCCCCCCTACCCCGGGACACCCTCCTCCCCAGGGACCCGCCCCCTCCCCCGGGACCCCCTGCCCCCTGCTCACAGGCGTAGTAGCCCACGTCGGAGTTGGCGGTGAGCCGCCCGATGTCGAAGGTCTCGATGACGTTGCTGTCCCATTTCCTCCGGTACTCGATGTCATGCAGGACGTCATAGAGCGTCTCGGCCGGCACGTCCTTGCACTCCATCCTGCACTGCGGGGGGGGCTGAGGAACCGCCCCGAGACGGGACGGGACGGGGGGGGGGGGGGGGCACCCCTGGGAGGGGAGGGAGGACCTGGGGACCCCCTGTGGGGGAGGGTGGCACTGGGGACCCACAGGGGAGGGGGGGGTAGCATTGGGAACCCTCCCCCCCAGAGGGGAGTGTGGCCCTGGGAACCCATAGGGGAGGGGGGGTGACACTGGGGACCCTCTGGGGGGCAGGGTGGCCTTAAGGACCCACAGGGGAAGGGGGGGGTGGCATGGGGGCACTGGGGAACCCCCATAGGGGAGGGGGGCCCTGGGGACACAAAAGAGGGAGGGTGGCCTTAGGGACTCCCTGGGGGGGGAGGGTGGCACTGGGCACCCAGGGGGTAAGAAGGTGGCATTGGGGACCCCCCATGGGGGAGGGTGGCCCTGGGAACCCACAGGGGAGTGGCACTGGGGATCCCCTGGGACAGAAGGTGGCCTTAGGGACCCCCTGGGGACCAGAGTGGGACTGGGGATATCCCAGGGGGGAAAATGGCTTTAGGGACCCCCTGGAGGAGAGGGTGGCCCTGGGGACCCACAGGGGATGCGGGGTGGCATTTAGGACCCACGCGGGGAGAAGGTGACATTGGTGACCCCCCCAGGGGGAGGGTGGCATTGGGGGTTCACGGGAGAGTGGGGTTGGCACTGGGGACACCCCGGTGGAAGGGCGGCCCTGGGGACCCTGGGTAGGAGGGTGGCCACAGGCTGCACGGAGAGCCAAAGCCTGCACCCAGGGGACCTGTCCCCAACCCCACAGATCCTGTCCCCAACCCCACAGACCATGTCCCCATCCCACAGAGCCTGTCCCTGCCCCATGGAGCCTGTCCCCAACCCTACAGAACCTCTACCCAACCCCATGGCACCTGTCCCCAAACCCATAGAACCTGTCCCCAGCCCCATGGCACCTGTCCCCAACCCCACAGAACCTGTCCCCAGCCCCACAGAGCCCATCCCCCTGCACCTGGCACCACCACCACTCCCCACGCCAACTGCTCTTCAGCCAAAAACCGGGAAGGGGACAGCCCTGCAGGGCGGTTTCAGGGAGCACAGCCCCGGGTGACACCCTTGGGGACCCCCCGCTCCCCCCCCAGCCCCCTGCCCATGCCAGCAGGGCCAGAACAGGCACCATTCCCACTCCAGGGTATTCCCAAAGCTGGGAAGCCGGTCAGCCAAGCCAGACCTGCTGGGTGACACCAGGACCTGGGGGTGACTCATGTCCCTAGGGGGGCTCAGAGGGGACCAGGGAAGGATGATGGTGCCACCTGGGAAGCACCCGGATCACCCCAGCCCTGAGTCAATATTGACTCTGGTGTGTCTGGGAGGAGGAGGAAGCAAGACCAAGAGGAAGGAGGTGAAGGCCGTGGGGTGGCTGTGGCCACCTTGGGGACACACAAAGGCCACCCAGGTGGTCTGGGGCTGAGGGGACCTCTGGGATGGAGAAAAACTCCCTTCGGGGGGTCTCCTTGGGACACACTCACAGAAGCCACCCAGGTGGTTTGGGACCGAGGGGACATTTAAGATGGAGAAAAACACCCTTGAGGGGGGTCACGCCAACCCCCCACCCCCCCACATCCTGGGGGGCTGACACTGTCACCAAGGCTGGCATGGCACCTGGACCAGCAGCACCGGTGGCCAGAGGGTCATTAATTAAAGAGCAGATGTCCCCGTGGCCCGGCTGGGCTCATTAACGCCCGGCTCAAGGTGACCTGATGAATAATTAACGAGCGGCAGCCGGGCAGGGACAACCGGGCAGGGATAACCGGTGGCTCCGGCAAAGCTCCTCCCGACGCTTCCCAAGGGATGACTCCCGGCCATCCTTGAGGAGCAGCCCATATTCCCAGTGTCTCCCCCGCCCCGAGGGGGTCCCCCAAACGCGACCTCGCTGCCCCACCAGGGCGGGGATGGGGGGGGCTGGTTGGGGTCCCCCACCCGTAGCCATCTGGCCACTCGGGGCCACCAAATCCCATGGCACAAACTTGTTTCCAGGCTCCAGCAAACAGGTTAGACGGGAGTTGCATCCATAATGGGAGGGGGGGGGCAACCCCCGCCCCCCTGCAACCCCCTCGGGGCTTCAAAGCAGGGCGAGACCTTCGGGATTCATTTAATTACAAAGCAGCAGCAGGAGCGAGGAAAACAGCCGGGAAAAGCGCTGGGAAAAGAGCTCTAGGGAAGCCACCAGCCCCACCATCACCCCCCCGGCCCTGGGGAGGGCGACCCCCCCCCCCCCCCCAATACACACCCCCCCGCGGCTGTGCCACGTCAGCCCCACGCCACGTGCCCATCCCGCTGGAAAATCCAGTGGGAACATCCCGACCTGCAGGCTGGGGACCGAGGAGGGGGCGGCAGAGGTACTGGGGGGGGTCCCTGCCGCGGTCCCCCACAACCGGTGCTGCTGACTGCGTCACCCCAGGCCAGGACATCCTGGTGGCGCTGGTCCCCTGCCACGCTGGTGGCAGCTGGCAGACGTGGCACAGCCGGATTGCCCGGGTGGGCAGGGGACAGGCAGGGGCCGTGTGACCCCCCCGCACACCATCCCAAGCAGCCACGGCCCCTCCAGGCCGGGGAGCAAACAGGCGATTCCTCGACGGGCACAGCCCGTGCTCCTGCCACCACTGTCACTGTCACCACCCCGGGGACAGGTTCTCCCGGCGCTGCCGGCGCCGCTTGTTTGCGCTGCGACTTTATGCGTGACAGCAAGGCCACCGCCACCGCCTGGCCACCAACCTGCCGGGCTGCCACTGTCCCTGCCTGGCTGCCACCAACCTGCAGGGCTGCCACTGTCCCTGCCGGGCTGCCACCGTCCCTGATGAGGCTGCCACCAACCTCGCTGAGTTGCCACTGTCCCTGATGGGCTACCATTGTCCCTGCCGGGCTGCCACCGTCCCTGCCAGGCTGTCACCATCCCTGCCAGGGCTCGGCATGGCAGCCAGGGCCACACAACCCTGCCAGGTGATGGCATCAGGTGCCAGCAGGGATGGAGACATCAGCCAAGGTGGCACGGTGGTCCGCGGCCACCACTGATCCCTCTCCCAAGTTTTCCTTTGGATTCCCGGTCCCCCTGTGCCCACTTTGATGGGATGAGCTGGGATGAGGCCAGGCCTGCCTGTGCCAGCCTGGCAAATTGTCACCAGGGAGGGGACAGCCCCGATGGGGACAACCCTGCTGAGGGGTGGCTGGTGCCCCACAGGCCCTGGAGCCCCCCTAGCCCAGTCCTTGGCTCCTCCATACAGCCTGGGGAGGGGGTCCCAAGGGGGAGCAGGAGAGTGGGGGGGGACAGGTAGCACCCAGGCCCCATACCCTGGGGGTATCTCTGTCACTGAGTGAGTCCCTGGTCACCCCAGGGTGCCAGTGCACCCCCAGGGCCCCCACTCACTCCCAGAGTCCCTGTTTGTCCTGGGGTGCCACCACACCCCTGGGACCACCCCTAGGACACCACCCCCTCCATTCTGGGGTCCCTGTTTGCAATGGGGTGCCAGCTCACCCCAGGGTGCTGCATCACCCAGGGGTCCCCGCTAACCTTGGGGGTCCCTGTTAACCCTGGGGGTCCCCCACTAAACCCTGGGGGTCGCTGTTCACCCCAGGGTGCTGCATCACCCCTGACCCCCCCTTGCTGTGGGGTCCCCACTCCCCCTCAGGTCCCTGCTCACTCCAGGGTCCCCACTTACCACCAGGTCCCTCCCTGAGGTCTCCTCCCTCCCCCAGCACCCCCTCCACCCTAAGGTCTCCATCTGTCTCCAGGTCCCCCTCGGGGTCCCCTCCCCCCAGCTTCTCCCCACCCCAGGGTCCCCACTTGCCTCCAGGTCACCCCCCAGCATCCCCCCACCCCAGAGTTTCCACTAGCCTCCAGGTCCCCCACCAGGGTCCCCCCCCCAGCTTCTCCCCATCCCAGGGTCCTCACTTGTCTGCAGATCACCCCCCTCAGCCACCCCCCCGGGGGTCCCCGCTTGCCTCCAAGTCACACCCCCCCAGCTTTCCCCCCCACACTCCAAGGTCCCCAGTTGCCTGCAGGTACCCCCGGGGGTGTGTGTGTCCCAGTAACCACCCACCCAGGATGTCTGTGTCCCCCCCCCTGGGGTCCCCACTCTCCCGGTGCTGCCGCCTCCCCGCCCACCCCCGAGCGCTGAATCCTCCCGGTTCCCTTTCTCGGTTCCCGTTCCTGGTTCCCATTCCCGGTTCCCGGTGCAGAGGTGGGGGGGGGGGGGGGGGCGGGCGCCGGGGGGTGGGGGTTCTCACCTTGATCTTGTGGAGGGAGCGCTCGGGCTCCAGCAGCTGGACCCACACGGCCACCCCCCCCCTTGCTGTAGGTCAGGCTCCAACCCCGCTCCGACTCACACTCCGCTCGGAACGCCCCGAAGTCCCGATCGTCGGGGATCTGCACACTGTCGCGACACGACATGGCCCCGGGACGCAAACCCCCCCCTCCCCCCCGACACCCCCCCGAAAACACAAACACACACACACACACACACACACACACCCCGGTACCGGCGGCCCTCACGGCGGCGGCATCCCCGGGGCGGGGGGGGGGCGCGGATCCGCCCGGTGCGCGGTGCGACATGGGCCGGGGCGGGGCGGGGGGAGCGGGGGCGGCACCGGGGGAGGGGGATGTCAGCCCCGGTGGGGGGGTACCGGGAGAACCGAGTCGGGGGGAAAGGCTGGGTGGGGGACCGGGAGGGGGACTGGGAGCGCCAAGGAGGGGGGGAGAGCTCGGGGCGGAGGGGGGGGGGGCACCTTGGGGGAGGCGGAGGGGGAGGCGGTACCGGGGGAGGGGGATGTCAGCCTCGGGGAGGGGAACGGGAGCACCGAAGAGTGGGGGAAAGCCTGGGGGAGGGACCGAGGGGGCGGGGGGGAATCCAGGGGGGGTGGGACCGGGAGGACTCGGAGGGGGGGGGGGAATTCGAGGGGGCGGCACCGGTGGATGGGGGGGAGGGAGCATGGGGGAGGGGATCGGGGACACCGTGGTGGGGGATCCTGGGGAAGGGGGATGTCAGCCCGGGGGGGGAAAACAGGGAGCATCGGGAGTGGGGGGAGCCCGAGAGTGGGGAGGGGACACCGGTGGCGGCACCAGGAGCACCGGGGGCTGGGCAGCCCGGGGGGGCAACCGGGAGTACCTGGGTGGGGAGCCCGGGTGTAGGACTGGGAGAACAGGGGGGGGGAGCCCGGCGGGTGGGGTGACCGTGGGAGGGACTCGGAGCACCATGGGGGGGGGGGCGGGGAGGGATTGAGGGCATCAGGGGGATGGGGAAAGCCCGGGAGCACCGGGAGGGGGGGAGACTGAGGGGGGGAACCGAGAGGGGGGAGAAGAGACCTGGGGCAGCCAGGGGCCCGCGGGGGGGGAACCCGGGCCGGAACCGGGGGCACCGGGAGGCGAGGGGGGAGCCCCGGAGGCAGCACCCGCAGCCTGGGGGCGGGGGAGGGGGGACCCGGGGTTGGCCGGGAGCACCGAGGGGGGGACACAGACGCGCAGAGCTGTGGCAGTTGCCCTGACACTCTGTGTGTCCCCCGTGTGTCCCCCGTGTGTCCCCCGTACCCCCCTCCTGCCTGCACACACCCCCCGCACAGGGACACGGACCCTGCACACGGACAGGGTGTGCTCACATGGATGAACACGCGTGTCCCTGAACACACATGGACAGGGTGTGTGTGCATGGGTAAACACGCGTGTCCCTGGACACACCCCCCGGGTGCACAGCCCCCCGGGTGCACAGCCCACCGTCCTGCACCCGCTCCCTGACTCCATGACTCCACATGAGAATCGTCCCTCCTGCATGGCTGGGAACACGGAGCAGTGGTGACCAGGAGGAACATGGAGCGTTGGTGGCCAGGAACATGGAGCGTTGGTGGCCAGGAACATGGAGCGTTGGTGGCCAGGAGGAACATGGAGTGTTGGTGGCCAGGAACATGGAGCGTTGGTGGCCAGGAACATGGAGCGTTGGTGGCCAGGAACATGGAGGGTTGGTGACCAGGAGGAACATGGAGCATTGGTGGCCAGGAACATGGAGCATTGGTGGCCAGGAACATGGAGCGTTGGTGGCCAGGAACATGGAGCGTTGGTGACCAGGAACGTGGAGGGTTGGTGTCCAGGAAGAACATGGAGCATTGGTGACCAGGAACATGGAGCACTGGTGGCCAGGAACATGGAGCGTTGGTGACCAGGAACATGGAGGGTTCGTGGCCAGGAATATGGAGTGTTGGTGACCAGGAGGAACATGGAGCATTGGTGACCAGGAACATGTAGCATTGGTGGCCAGGAACCTGGAGTGTTGGTGGCCAGGCACATGGAGCGTTGGTGACCAGGCACATGGAGTGTTGGTGGCCAGGAACATGGAGCATCAGTAACCAGGAACATGGAGCGTTGGTGTCCGGGAACACGGAGCGTGGGTGCCCAGTGAGCGTGTCCCACCGAGCCGGTGGCAGTGCCGCTGTGCAGCCCCATGCCCTGCTGCCATCAGGGAGGAGACACTTTTTGGGGATGGTTGGGGCTTCCCAGCTGGCTCTGGGAATGCTGCAGTGTCAGGAATTTCCCCTCCTCCAAGGAAGCTCCTGCTGCCCTGGATAAGTGGCTCACGGAGGCCGGAGCAGCGCGGCGGGGGCTTCGGTGATGCCTGGGAACAAGGGGGTGCCAGGATCGGGCCCTTCCCAGGGTGCAGTGACCAGAGGAGAAGTGGGGTACGGGGGCGTCCCCCTGCTGGGATCCACACGGCTCCCCCTGGCAGTCCTGAGCCGGGAAAAGGAACCTTTGATCATCCCATGTGGAAAAGCCACTTGGGAATGTCGCTGGGAACCCACCTTGTCAGCAGCCCTGCTGGGCTGGGGGAACTGGGAGAACTGGAGGGACTGGGCCAGGGAACTTGGGGAGCTGGGCTGGGGGAACTGGAGGGACTGGGGAAGCTGGGCTGGGGGAACTGGGAGAACTGGGCCAGGGAGCTGGGGGAACTGGGCGGGGGGAACTGGACTGGGAGAACTGGGGGATCTGGTCTGTGCCCATGGCTGGCTGCTCCCAAGCCAGGCCACGGGGAGGGGAACAAGGGACTCCCCCTGTCCCCCGGGCCACCTCGGTCCCCAAAACCCCTCCTTTCCCTCCGCCATCATCCCCCTGCCCATCTCCCTGGAGCTTCCCGGAGCTTCCCACCACGGCTCGGTGCCTCCTCAGGGTCCAGCTCTTCTCAGATCACACACAGATCTGTAATAATCCGGGTGAGAAACCCAGTTCCATGCCACAAATCTGTTTTTTTTAAAAATAATTTTCTTTTTCCTTCTTCAAATACAACTCCTGGCTCCCCCCGCGCGTGGCGTGGTGGAATAACGTGTTCTGCCCCAAACCACGGAGCCCGAATTCCTGGTTTCCTCCCGGGTGGGGGGAGAATTCCTCCGGCTCTGGAATATGGATGGAGCCGGCGGGGGGGGGTGGATCCCGCGTTCTCCCGCTCCCTCGGGCACCGGACATTCACGCACGGCCCCGTGTGCAGAGTCGTGTACACGCGTGCACACACCCGCACTCATACACGCAGGTGCCCGCACACAGGCGTGTACGCGTTTGTACAAACGATTCACACGCGTGCGTTCCCGTGGGCGTGGGTGCACCCCTGCGCGCGCCTGCCTGTGTGCGAGCGCCCCTGTGTGCACACGCGTGTGCGGGTTTCACCTGGGTGCGGGTTTCACCTGTGCGCGCACACGCGTGTGAACACGCACCTGCCGCCCCATCCGGGCCTCGAACCCCGGTCTTTTCGCACTGCCCGGGGGCGGCAGTCGGCGTCGCTTCCCGGCATGCCGCGGGGCGGGCGGGCGGGCGCCCCCTGGGGGTTGTAGTTCTCGGCCGCCGCGGCCGCGTGGCGAAAGCGGCGGGGAGGACTACATCTCCCAGCATGCCTTGCGCGCCACACCCCCCCCCCCATCCCCCCCCGCGCAGACTCCCTGATCGCGTCGGGCTGCCGGCGGCCGCCATCTTGATTCGCAGGCCTCAGCGGCGGGTGGGGGGGGCACAGGTGCGAGCGGCGGAGCGCGGGGAGCGAGGGGACGATGTTGGCCTCCCTGACCTCCCGCCCGCCGCCGCCGGGGCTGGTACGGCTCCTTCGGGCTCGGTCCTGGCTGTCGCCGTCCTGGCTGTCGCCGTCACGGCCGGCCTACGGGGTTCCACCGGCGGCGGCTGAGGGGGTCGGGACTGCCGGGCCGCGGCTGCTCCCGGCTCCGGCCGCCAGGGGGCGCTGCGAGCACACGGCCCCCGGCGCGAGGCCGACATGGCTGGGCCCGGGGGGGAGACCCCTGGTAACGGGGCCGGGGCCGGGGGTGCCCCCCCTGCCGGCGGGGCCGGGCCCCGGGGGAACCCTGATAGCAATGGGGCCGGGCCCGGGGGTCTCCTCCTTATCAATGGGGCCGGGCCCAAGGGTCTCCCCCCTAGCAGTGAGGCCAGGCCCGAGGGGCACCCCCTTAGCAATGGGGCCAGACCCGGGGGGCTCCCTCCTAGCAACGGGCCTGGCCCCGGGCGGTTTCCCCCTAGCAACGGAGCCAGGCCCGAGGGGCACCCCTATAGACCCGGGGTCAGCCCCAAAGGAGACCCCCACAGCAGAGGGGCCGAGGCTGCAGGTCCCAGGCCTGGCCCTGCTGCAGCCCCCCCGGCCCCGCACCGCCGGCCTGCCCGGCTCTGCCTGCCGCCGGACCCCGGTGCCGTGGCCCTCGGGTGCTGAGCGGGGCTTTCGTCGTGGAGGAGACCCCGGAGGGCATCGGAGCGGAGGCGGGAGCTGCCCCTCGGGAGCTGCGGTGCCTGCCCTGCTGGCTGCGCTGGCCTACTGCTACCTCAGGGACCACCACTCAAAGGGTGACTATTGCTGCTCCCCGGGCTGGGAGGGGGCTTGGTGCAGAGCTGGGGAGCTTGTGCCCCTCGGGGAGGGGGGTGTGGGTGTCCCTCCTTGGGATGGATGTCTGGAAAGCCGTGATCCCTAGCCCGGAGGGGTGCGTGGTGGGCTGTGCTGGATACACAAACTCTTCTATAGTGTGAAGATAACAACGATCCTCACATTTGTCACCAAGATAAACCAGCCCCGAGAGCTCCGATCAGCAGCACCCAGCCCGTCTCCGTGGAGGGTTTGGGGATGTGGGGTGGGATTGGACCTGGCTCCTGGGAGGGGGAGGCTGGCAGGGAGGGTTTGAGCTGTCAGGGTGCGTGTTCCCCACAGGATCAGCTCTCTCCACTCCTCTGCTTTGTCCATAGGGTGTTTTGGGGCAAGTACAACGTCTGGGAGTTGGGAAGGGCTTGAGTTCTACCCTGATAAGCCCAAGAATTCTCACGGAGTGGTTAAATCCACCCCACTGTGGGAAGGAAGCAGGTGGTGGGTGGTCACAAGCCCTTGTTGCCACAGGTTTGGGTCTAGAGGGGCTGACAGGTGAGCTGAAGGGCACAGGACCATCCCAGAGCTCTGCTGGGACAAGTTGGGTCCTTGTAGGCCCATGTGGAACTGGAATTTTGGGCTGTTTGGGGCCCTCGGGAGCACTCGGGGTGCAGCCCTACTCTTGGCCTTTGCCCCCCCCCCCGGGTCGTTGTCACCCTGTTTTCATGTTGCAGCACAGGAGGTTGAGTGACTTTGTTGGTGTTTCTGGACAAGGTGGTGGTGGAGCTGAGATGCTTGAGTGCCTGGTAAGCTCCAGAGCTTCAGCAGGACTAGGTTGGGATCCAGGCTCAGTCTCTGGTGCTTTCATCATGCACCAGCTCTCACTGCTCACGAGTTGGGACTTGTTGGCAGTGAGCTCATCAGGTGGTGTGACCCAGGCCTGGGGCAGGAGGGGCTGGGGCTGCAGAGCAGGACCCTTCTGGAGTTCTGGAGCCTCCAACACAAGAAGGACATGGAGCTGTTGTAGAGAGTCCAGAGGAGGCCCCAGAGATGATGGGAGGGCTGGAGCAGCTCTGCTCTGGAGACAGGCTGGGAGAGTTGGGGGTGTTGAGCCTGGAGAAGAGAAGGCTCCAGGGAGAGCTTGGAGCACCTTGCAGTGCCTGAAGGGGCTCCAGGAAAGCTGGGGAGGGGCTTTGGCCAAGGGCAGGGAGGGCTGGGCCCAGGGGGAAGGGTTTCCAGCTGGAAGAGGGGAGCTGGAGATGAGATGGGAGGGAGAACTTGTGTGCTGGGAGGGTGGGGAGAGCCTGGCCCAGGTTGGCCAGAGAAGCTGTGGCTGCCCCATCCCTGGCAGTGTTGAAGGGCAGGTTGGATGGGGCTTGGAGCAGCCTGGGCTGGTGGGAGGTGTCCCTGCCCATGGCAGGGGGTGGGACTGGATGACCTTCAAAGGTCCCTTCCCACCCAAACCCTCTTGTGGTTGATGACTGGGAGAAGGACACTGTGTGGGTAGCTCCTGGTTTGGATCAGTGTCCACTCCCATGACATCCCTCACCAGAATAGCTGCAGGGGACGTTACATTCTGGGCAGGGGAGGAAACGTTGCAGCTGGTGGTGCAGTTGGTGGTGCAGTTGGTGGTGCAGTTGGTGGTGCAGTTGGTGGTGCAGCTGGAGGCTCTCCAGGGCCCTGGCTGCTGGGGCTGCTTTCAGCCCTTCAGGTTAAAAAACACCAGGCAGAGCCAGAGGCAGAGATGACTTGGAGAAAGGAGGGACAAAACGTTGGGGAGAGAGCAGGAAACAGCCAAAGGCTGGAAGAATTGTCCCCAAATGCCCCGTTTGCTGCTGGTTTGGGACATCTCCTGCTCCAGCAGCTCCGTGCAGTTCCAGGTCCAAGCTGGGGTGCTGTCCTTACCCCTTGCAGCCGGGAGGTGTCATTCTGAGCCTGTGCTGGGATCTCTCTGGCCTTCTTGGTGTCTGCAGACCTCTGGCTGGGGCTGTCGCAGCCCGGGGTGACAGTGGCAGTGCCAGCTGCACCCCCCCCCCGTGCAGGGTTTGCTCTGCCAGCACAGGAGAAGTCTTTGCTTCTCCAGCTTGTTGAGGCAGTGGGTTCCTTGCAGGCTCAGCCCCAGCTGCCCCAGCAGGACCTTTCCCCTCTGCTCCAGCCTTTTTCCAGGCCCATCCCCTGGCACTTCCCATGCTTTGCTGGGAGCCTGACTGGCAGGGGGGCCGCAGGGAGTCAGGAAACAGGGGGTTTGGGAGCCACCTCTGAGCAGAAAGATGTTGGAGCTGGAAGCACAGGCTCTGCCTCCTCTGCCTCTAACTGTCCTTCTCCTGCTCCTCTCTCTCCAGAAGATGCTCTGCTGGAGGCTGCGAGGGTCAACAACGTGTCAGAAGTGAACAGGTGAGCAGGAGTGTGAGGGAAGGGGCTGCTGGGGGGTGGCTGGGGGGCTCTGGGGGTGCTTGGGGAAGGGGTGGGCTGGTCCTCCTCACCCCTCCAGGCCAGAAGCTGCAGAGCCTGGTTTCATCAAATCCCAGATGGATTTGGGTGGGAAGGGACCTTAAAGCTCATCCAGTCCCACCCCCTGCCATGGGCAGGGACACCTCCCACCAGCCCAGGCTGCTCCAAGCCCCATCCAACCTGCCCTTCAACACTGCCAGGGATGGGGCAGCCACAGCTTCTCTGGCCAACCTGGGCCAGGCTCTCCCCACCCTCCCAGCACACAAGTTCTCCCTCCCATCTCATCTCCAGCTCCCCTCTTCCAGCTGGAAACCCTTCCCCCTGGGCCCAGCCCTCCCTGCCCTTGGCCAAAGCCCCTCCCCAGCTTTCCTGGAGCCCCTTCAGGCACTGCAAGGTGCTCCAAGCTCTCCCTGGAGCCTTCTCTTCTCCAGGCTCAACACCCCCAACTCTCCCTGTCTGTTAGGGAGTAGTGGGTTTTGAGGGGGGGGGGTCTGTGTTTAACCAACCAGCCCTCACAGGCTCCTCAGCAGCTTTCCAGCCTGGAGAGGGGCTCATGTCCCACCAGGAGCCCAGGAGAGGGCCTGTGCCCACCCGCTGGGGAGGTGGCTGTGGGTGTGTGACCAAGCACACTCCCATTATGGAGCCCAGTGTCCCCAGGGCTGTCCCTGTGCTCCTGGGCCTCCAGCACTTGTGTTGCCCTTGGCTGTGCCCTGGCCTGGTGTCTGGCAGCCTGAAATCCCCCGGGGTGTTGAGGAACAAGCACATTTCTCAGTCCCAGGGTGTCACCAGTCCCAGGGGACACATTCCCTCCCTGCCCACCCCATCCTGCGCCTGTAGCTCCAGGCAGGGACTCGGAATGATTCACGTGGTTCCCAGGGTGGTTTGTGAGCAGTGGTGGTGCCTGAACCTGATCCACAGCGAGTGCAGGGCCTGTGGCTGGAGCTGTGTGTGGGGAAACACATCCTGACAGCACCACGAGTGTCTGAGAACCAGGTGGAGCTGCTTGTCCAGAGCTCAGCCCTCCTGCCTGGCCTCTCAGTGGCCTGAGACATCACCCGTGCCTCCACCAGGGCAGAATTAAGATTTGATGGTAGCCTGGCAGCTGGTGTAGGACAGAAGCAGAGGTTGCTGCTCTCCTGGCTTCAGCACACCTGGTGTTTCTGTCCAGCTGGGATGTCCCACCCCGTGCAGGCCCCGGGGAGCTGCCACCCCCACGTCCTCCTGTGGCTGGGGGGGGAGAGCCCTGCTGGCCCCCAGCCAGGGGGTGCTCCCTGCAGCCTCCGGGGGCTCAGAGGAAGCAGCCTGGCTCTGCTGCCACCCCCGGGGCTGAGCTCTGGCCTAGATCAAGGTTAGGAGAGGATATTGGTGTGCAGCTAATTGGTGTGTGTTCTGCTGCTGGTAATTGCAGGAAGCTGCTGCTGAGGGATGTCTGGGTGATTTGTGAGCCTGGGCAGGCTGAGGGGTGCTCTGTGTCCCCCCCTCCCCAGGTTCAGGCAGGGCTGGTGGGTGTTCACAGTCCAGCTGTGCTGCACATCCATGGCCTCTCCCTTTGTTTCCGTGCTCTTCCAGCCCCCCTCCCCAGGGAGCTGCCCCCCCTGCAGCACCCCGTGTCCAGAGCCCCCTGCCTGATGGTCCAAAGTCCCTCCCCACCACGGGCAGCTTTGGCCTCTGCTTCATCACAGCCAGGAGCTGCAGGGCTGCCAGGAGCTGACAGGGGAGGCAGGAACTTAAGGGCTCTGGCTCCTGTCACCTGAAAGGGGTGAAGGCCAAATTCAGAGTCAGCAGGAGGGGACACTGCACCCAGGAGAGGGCAGTGACCTCCACATGGCACCTGGTTTTGGGACTTGTCCCCTCCTGGGCAGTGTTGTCCCCTGCCTGCTCCCCCCCTGCTCCACAGAGACTCACAGGATGGTTTGGTTGGAAGGGACCTTAAAGCTCCTCAGGGTCCAACCCCCCTGCTATGAGCAGGGACACCTCCCACCAGCCCAGGCTGCACAAGCCTCATCCAACCTGGCCTTGAACACCTCCAGGGAGGGGGCAGCCACAGCCTCCCTGGGCAACCTGTGCCAGTGCCTTCCTACCCTCCTGGGGAAGAAGTTCTTCCTGAGGTCTGACCTCAATCTCCCCTCTTGCAGTTTCAACCATCCCCCCTTGTCCTGTCACTGCCCTCTCTGGTGAAAAGCCCCTCCCCAGCTTTCCTGGAGCCCCTTCAGGCACTGCAAGGTGCTCCAAGGTCTCCCTGGAGCCTTCTCTTCTCCAGGCTGAGAAGAGAAGCTGATCACATAGCTGATGATCATGGAACACCAGGTTGGAAGGACCTTGGGAATCATCAGGTCCAGCCCTTCTCAGGCAGGGCACAGTCTAAGCTCCGGGGTGCAGAGGTGGGAGTGGGCAGACTGGGCGGCTGGAGTTCTCTAATGCACTTTCAGGCTCATTTAAACTCTCCCTCCCGGGCTGATGTCTCAGCCCAACAACTGCAAAGGCTCCTGCACGTCCCCTGAACACCAGCCTTGTGTTCCCTGCCATGGAGCAGCCTGCCTGGTCGGGCCGTGCCAGGAGAGCTGAGCAGGGCCCTGGTGCTGCTGATTGTGTGGTGGAGCTGGTCTTGTTCCCTCCTCCCTGCTGGTGGCTCAGGGACTGCCAGGAGCAGCAGCCCAGATGTTTGTCATTCTGCCGGCGACGTCCCCTGCTACACGCTCTCACCATCTGCTGCTGGGGGGGCTTGTTTTTCCTCACTGGAGCTGGCTTTTTTCAGCTGCCCTCTCCAGCTGACAGCTTGTCCTGGCCCTTGGTGCGTTAAGACGTGGTGATACGGTGACCAGGAGATGCAATCCTTTGATCTGAAGGGTAGAAAATGGACCTGGGAGAGAGGGAGGGGGGGTGAGGTACCCAGAAGATGATTTGGAAACCATGAGTGAAGTTGTAGTGGTGCTGAACTGCAGAGGAAAAGCAGGGTGGCAGGAGGCTCCCAGGCAGTTTGGAGCAGAGGCTGGGCTGTAAGCAGAGAACTGAAGAGATTTTAGGATAACTGCTTGTCCCAAAAGAGCTCCATGTTCCCTCTTGGAAGTGACTCCCTTCATCCCACTAACAGTCACCTGTAGGATGGTGGAAACCTGTAGGATCATCCTGCTGGAAACCCCCTCAGAGGATTTGGGTGCCAGCAAGGGATAACCAGTGTCTGGTTCCTGAAGAGAATGATGGTCAAAGAGCAGGAGGGGTGGAGGCCCTGGCATGTGTCCATGATCTGCTGCCCGCTTTGAGGTGTGGTGGTGACCTGGTGCCATCCAGAGTGAGGCAACTTTTCCTGGAGGAGTTGATATCAGGAGGGGTTGAACGTGGAGACATCAGAAATACACCTTAAATACCACGGGGAGAGGGTGCACGATACGGAAGGTGGAGAGGCAGGAGCAGCAGAACCCTCAACTGGAGAAGGTGCTGCTGTTTGGAGGTTGGTTCTTCAGAGCAGGCCACCCTCCCAGGAGATCTCAACCTCCTCGTGGAGTGTACCTCTTCAGTGTGGGTCTTCTGAGCATTTCCATCTCATCATCGTGTCCTCAAATTAGTTGAAGTCAGTTGGGTGGGAAGGTCAGGAGATGAGGTGGTGGTTAGAGGAGCACCACATCAGGCAGCTGCAGAGCTAAAGGGTGCATGGAGAAGAGATGGGGAACAGGGTGGACTTCCAGGAGTGTGGGGAGGGGGCTGGCACTGCTCTGGGAGCTCACATTTCCACAGGCTGCAGGAAAACACCTTTGTTCAGCACCAGGACCTGAGCAGAGGTGGAAAATAAGCCAGAATTCTACAAAATTCAAAGCATTTGATCCTGGAAGCCAAACTGTCCGGATCTTCTGCCTGGGAACCAGCAGGACCACAGGGGCAGGTGGAAATTGGGCTGCAGGGACCAAAAGGAGGGTTTGTGTCAGGGAGCCTTGGGCAGCACCTTCCTGGGAAGGGCTTTCTCTGGGTCCCTTTTGGTGTGGAACTGCTGAACAGGGAGAGTGGTGAGACACAGTGGGTGGTGGCTCAGCTGGTCATGAGAAATTTCTCCATCAGGCTTGGAAAGACCCAAGTTAGGAATACTGGGAATGAGTGGGAGGCCTGAGTCCAGGGGAATTTCACAGTATCCCAACCAGCAACTTTTTCCTTGGTGAAGGACAAACAGGGCTTTGGAACACACCAGGCAGATGTCCCTTGAACACCCACATTAGCATTCCTGAGGGAAGGATCTCCCATCCAAGGCTGGATCCAGCCCCTGAGCCTCTTCCCTCTGGCTCCTCTCAGCTCCTGGACATGTTTCCTCATCTTCACCCCCTTGTGAACTGTGAGAAACCAGGCTGGATTCTTCATCAACACCAAGGAACATGTTAATGTCCCTTTGGGAGCGTGTGGCCAACCAGCCATCCCTCCAATCCCTTCCTGCTGCTGGCCAGTACAGAATCATAGGATCATGGAATGGTTTCAGTTGGAAGGGACCTTAAAGATCATCTAGATCCAACCCCTGCCATGGGCAGGGACACCTCCCACCAGCCCAGGCTGCTCCAAGCCCCATCCAACCTGCCCTTCAACACTGCCAGGGATGGGGCAGCCACAGCTTCTCTGGCCAACCTGGGCCAGGCTCTCCCCACCCTCACAATGAAGAATTTCCTCCTAATGTCTGACCAAAATCTCCCCTCCTCCAGTTTTGATCCATTCCCCCTTGTCCTCTCACTACAAACCCTTGTCCAAACTCCCTCTCCCCCAATTAACATGGATCATTTAACTTCCCTCAATCCCGGTAGTTCTGCAGGGAAGCCAGAAGTGAAGTCATAGGGAATCACTGCTCCATCCCCCTCGTGTTTATATTCACTGTTATTGATTCTGCCCATCCCAGCTCTGTGTCTTCACAAAACCACCCACCAGAGGCTCCGGGCAGAGCTTCCTCCCCGGGTAAATCTGATGGAGCAGAGTCCTCCTGGACATGACTCATGGAAAAGCAGCTCATGGATGAGGCAGCCACTGCCAGGTGCCTTCCCAGCACCTAGCAGCCACCAACCCTGCGCCGCAGTGACACCTGAAGGTGGCCAGGGGCTGTCCCCCTCTCTCCAGGCTGATATTTAGCTGGGAGGAGGTTGCAGAAGCAGCTAAATCAGGACCTGGGGGTGATGGTGGATGAGAAGCTCAACAGGAGCCGGCACCGTGCGCTGGAGCCCAGAAACCACCCGTGTCCTGGGCTGTGTCACCAGCAGTGTGACCAGCAGGGCCAGGGAGGGGATTGTCCCCCTCTGCTCTGCTCTGCTGAGACCCCCCTGCAGGGCTGGGGCCACCTCTGGGGTCCCCAACACAAGAAGGACACGGAGCTGTTGGAGAGAGTCCAGAGGAGGCCCCGGAGATGATGGGAGGGCTGGAGCAGCTCTGCTCTGGAGACAGGCTGGGAGAGTTGGGGGTGTTGAGCCTGGAGAAGAGAAGGCTCCAGGGAGAGCTTGGAGCACCTTGCAGTGCCTGAAGGGGCTCCAGGAAAGCTGGGGAGGGGCTTTGGGCAAGGGCAGGGAGGGCTGGGCCCAGGGGGAAGGGTTTCCAGCTGGAAGAGGGGAGCTGGAGATGAGATGGGAGGGAGAACTTGTGTGCTGGGAGGGTGGGGAGAGCCTGGCCCAGGTTGGCCAGAGAAGCTGTGGCTGCCCCATCCCTGGCAGTGTTGAAGGGCAGGTTGGATGGGGCTTGGAGCAGCCTGGGCTGGTGGGAGGTGTCCCTGCCCATGCAGGGGTGGAACTGGATGATCTTTATGGTCCCTCCCAACCCAAACCAATCCATGATATGATTGTGTGATTTTGGAAATTTATTTCCACATCCTTCTCATGCTGTCGGAGTTAAGAGGCACCATTCCCTGCAGGACCCATGTGTCCTGGGAGCAGCCTGCCTGCCTTGGGGGCTGTGGAGGAAATTCTCCTCTCCCTCTCCCTCTCCCTCTCCCTCTCCCTCTCCCTCTCCCCTCTCTCCCCTCTCCCCTCTCCTCTCTCCCCTCTCTCCCCTCTCCCCTCTCCCCCTCTCCCTCTCCCCCGGACCATGCACACCCACCCTTCCCCACCATCCTGTGTCCCCCGGAGGCAGGAGGAGCGCCCGGAGCTGTCAGCCCAGCAGCGAGATCAAAGGCTCGGCAGCGCCTCGGCCCCTGCTCCGGACCGGCCGGATCGTTTCCCGGCTCTGCCGGGGGGGATTGTTGGGTTGGGGGTTTATTCTCCGCTCCTTCCCGTGCACAGCAAGTCCCGAGCGGGCGAGGGGCTGTGAGGGTGTCCCCCAACCCCCCCTAAACGGCGACATATTGGGGAAGGGCCTGGGGAGACGTCGGAGTGGCCTCAAGAAACAGAAGCTATTGTTGTTGTGAAAGTTCAAGTTTCCAGCTTCCTCTTCCTCCACCTGTCGGGAGGGAAGGCCGGGCACGCTGAGCACAAACTCAAACATGCCCTCGGGGCCCGGCTGCGGGCCCGTGTCAGCGAGTTAGTCACCCAGAACCCCGGCTGAGGGGTGAATAGGAGGCACATCTGGCCGGGGGCTGCGGGGGGAGAAGCCCCCTCGCCTCAGCCCCCTTGGGCTCTGTTTCTCTTTTTGGGTGGATCAAAGTGCTGATGCTCTGGGAGCTGCTGTTTGCTGGGAAAATAAGGTGGTGGGTGCTGCTCTGCCCGGGCTCCTGAGGCAAATTCCAGAGCAGCCACGGTTGTTCTGCTGGCCAGACCCCCCCGGGATGCTCTGGAGCTGCTGCTTGTTTCCAGAGACATCTCAAAATTCTGCAAAATGCCCCCATTGGTGCCCTCAGAGCCAGGGCTCTGTGGGGAGAGGGGACATCCATCAGTGAGAGGGGACATCCATCAGGGACTGGGACCAGGAGCTGGCTCACAGGCTCCCAACCCTGAGAAACCTGCCAGGAAAAACCCTTCAGGTCTGTCTGGGGACGTGGCCCAGCTTCCTGCTCTAAAACCCTACAAAAGTAGAAGGTTTTCCTGAAATCCTTACCATACCAACCCACCACCAAACAGAAAAGCACCTGCTCCTTGCCCAGTGGCCAGGCCTTGGTGGCACTGCTGCAGCCCAGTTTGTCACTTGAGACACACCAAAAATGGTGCTAATAGAGCGAGATCATAGAATCATAGAATGGTTTGGGTGGGAAGGGATCTTCAAGACCATCCAGTCCCACCCCTGCCATGAGCAGGGACACCTCCCACCAGCCCAGGCTGCTCCAAGCCCCATCCAACCTGCCCTTCAACACTGCCAGGGATACACAGGAGAAACTCCTTGGGAAGGTTAGAGAGAGTGTCCTGAATCTGATTTGGTTAAACTGTGGATAAACATCCTAAACATTGATCAGAGGGTTTTATTTAATTAAACAAACAAACAAAAAGCCCTCATGTTGGTAAATACATTTGACTGTCTGGGACCTGAGCAGTGGTCGTCGCTTTATCGATTGTCAAGGCATTAAATCAGGCAGGGAAAAAATTAATGATGGACTTGGAGACCCTGAACATAAAGTTCAGTTGTCTAGAAAATCTGTTAAGTTGCTGAGCATCTTGTAACCATTTAGAAAAAAATAATAATCCAGCTCCTAAATGAAATGTCACTGGGTGTTATGCTGGGGGATGTGAAGGGAGTGATGCGCTGGCTGGGCTGGGGCTCGTGGCATTCCAGATGTTTGTGATTATCTAGATTCCTGAATGGAAAACTACTTGATTAATTCCAGTGTCTTTGCTCTGAGCCTGTAATCAAATCCTGCAGCAGAGGCTCCAGCATCATAGAATCATAGAATGGTTTGGGTGGGAAGGGATCTTCAAGACCATCCAGTCCCACCCCTTCCATGGGCAGGGACACCTCCCACCAGCCCAGGCTGCTCCAAGCCCCATCCAACCTGCCCTTCAACACTGCCAGGGATGGGGCAGCCACAGCTTCTCTGGCCAACCTGGGCCAGGCTCTCCCCACCCTCACAGCACACAAGTTCTCCCTCCCATCTCATCTCCAGCTCCCCTCTTCCAGCTGGAAACCCTTCCCCCTGGGCCCAGCCCTCCCTGCCCTTGGCCAAAGCCCCTCCCCAGCTTTCCTGGAGCCCCTTCAGGCACTGCAAGGTGCTCCAAGCTCTCCCTGGAGCCTTCTCTTCTCCAGGCTCAACACCCCCAACTCTCCCAGCCTGTCTCCAGAGCAGAGCTGCTCCAGCCCTCCCATCATCTCCGGGGCCTTCTCTGGACCCTCTCCAGCAGGTCTCTATCCTTCCTGTTGGATGCCCCATCTTTTAATGGGTTTGACTGCTGCACTAGGATCTAACTTCATTATTTTCTCTATCTGACAGTGAAGGCAATTCCATGTTCTATGTCTGCAGAGGAAAAAAAAAACCTTCTGGAGAGTTAAAATGTCATTTTTAGTGGCTGCAAAGTGCTGTAAGCAAAGGTTGCCATCCTGGCCTCTGTCTCACGAGGATGTGCTGAGGTGTTCAGCTGCAGTTCCCCTTCGTGAGAAAACAGAGAGAACAAGGGGGAATGGATCAAATCTGGAAGAGGAGAGATTTAGGTTGGACATCAGGAGGAAATTCTGTGCTGTGAGGGTGGGGAGAGCCTGGCCCAGGTTGGCCAGAGAAGCTGTGGCTGCCCCATCCCTGGCAGTGTTGAAGGGCAGGTTGGATGGGGCTTGGAGCAGCCTGGGCTGGTGGGAGGTGTCCCCGCCCATGGCAGGGGTTGGATCTAGATGATCTTTAAGGTCCATTCCAACTCAAACCAATCTAGGATTCCATGATTCCATTACTCATCCAGAGGGTTTTTCATGGGGAGGGGCATCTCTCCGTGCCCACCCTGCAGATGTGCTGGATGTGGTAGCACAGATGGAGCCTGGTGTGGATTTCTCCCTCAGGCAGCGTCCCAGGGAGGCAGGGCAGGGGACGGCTGTGTCCCTGCTCTGGGTCAGGGTGGGTCCCTGCTCTGGGTCAGGCTCCTTGTTCTCTCTGTTGACAATGCAAACATGCTCTGTCTGGGGGGAGCTGATGTCTGCAGATAACAATCTGCCATCCTGTGTAGATCCAGGCGAGTCCTGGAGCTGTCCCGGGGACAGGAGGGCTCTGTGGCTGCACGGGATGTTTGTCCTTTCAGCAACCTGCTGTCCTGGGCTGCCCTGCACCTGCCCAGGCTGGGGGGAGCTGAGACTGGTCCTGTGCCCTGCCCAACCTTAGTGCTGAGCAGATCCATGTGACGTGGATCTGCTGAGGATTCTGCACAAAAATCTGTTCCTCAGCTACCCTGAAGCACCAAGTATGGTGCTCTTCTCAGTGATGACCAGTGATAGGACAAGGGGTAATGGGTGCAAATTGGAGCATAGGAGGTTCAAGGTAAATATCAGAAAAAACTTTTTTACTGTGAGAGTGACAGAGCACTGGGACAGGCTGCCCAAGGAGGTTGTGGAGTCTCCTTTGCTGGAGACATTCAAAACCCACCTGGACAAGTTCCTGTGTGATGTGCTCTAGGTGACCCTGCTCTGGCAGGGGGGGTTGGACTAGATGATCTTTCGAGGTCCCTTCCAACCCCTATGATTCTATGAAGTATGAAACCTTTGCAGAGCAAGGACCTGTTGTTGACCTGCCAAAGAGTTAATTATCATTAAGCTTAGAGGGGAGTTTGAGGTGAGACATGAGGAAGAAATTTTGTGCTGTGAGGGTGGGGAGAGCCTGGCCCAGGTTGGCCAGAGAAGCTGTGGCTGCCCCATCCCTGGCAGTGTTGAAGGGCAGGTTGGATGGGGCTTGGAGCAGCCTGGGCTAGTGGGAGGTGTCCCTGCCCATGCAGGGGGTTGGGACTGGATGATCTTTAAGGTCCCTCCAACCCAAACCAGTCTGGGCTTTGCTACAATTTTGTAGAGAAATCACCAAGGCTCGTTGAAGGTCTCCTATTTTTGGGGCTCATCTCCTTTGTTCTCATGTTGTGCAAGAAACCTGCAGAAGTATCTCCTGTTGGCCTTTGGAGATCTGCTGGGCTTCTCCTGAAACCCCAGTGGTTGTGGCTGCACCCTGAAGGTCTGAACCTGTCATCAGGTTGTAGGTGAAGCAGCTTTCTCTGCATCACACTGCTGGTTGGTTCTTTGGGTATTAAACTGTAGAAAAGAAAGACAAAGAAATGAAGCTGTTGATATTAGGCCATCAGAAAGGACAGTGCTTGGTAGCACTTCCCAGTTGGTTTCAGTTTGGTAGCCCATGAGATACTGGATTTTAGCAACTTTGCACCTTGGACCTTCTAGGCTGTGCTGGAGCAGGTGAGCTCCTCTGAGCTCCATCCTGCTCGGGATGTTTTGTCTCCATCTTTTCCCTGAACCTGTCTCCTCTGTCCAGGCTGTTGCTGGAGGGCACAGAGGTGAACGCCAGGCACAGGCTGGGTTGGACGGCGCTCATGGTGGCAGCCATCAGCAGGAACTCCAGGTATGTTTGGCTCAGCGTTCATGTTGTGGGTGAGTCAAGTCCTGGTGGGCTCCATGGGGAGTTTCCATGAGGTTTGGGCTGGTTTGGGATGTGAAGCTAAACCCAAGGGAGCTTTTCATACAATCACAGGATGATTTGGTTGGAAGGGACCTCAAAGCTCCTCAGGGTCCAACCCCCCTGCCATGAGCAGGGACACCTCCCACCAGCCCAGGCTGCACAAGCCTCATCCAACCTGGCCTTGAACACCTCCAGGGAGGGGGCAGCCACAGCCTCCCTGGGCAACCTGTGCCAGTGCCTTCCTACCCTCATGGGGAAGAAGTTCTTCCTGATGTCTGACCTCAATCTCCCCTCTTGCAGTTTCAAACCATCCCCCCTTGTCCTGTCACTGCCCTCTCTGGTGAAAAGCCCCTCCCCAGCTTTCCTGGAGCCCCTTCAGGCACTGCAAGGTGCTCCAAGCTCTCCCTGGAGCCTTCTCTTCTCCAGGCTCAACACCCCCAACTCTCCCAGCCTGTCTCCAGAGCAGAGCTGCTCCAGCCCTTGGATCATCTCCATGGCCCTTCTCTGGCCCCTCTCCAACAGCTCCATGTCTCTCCTGTGCTGAGGGCTCCAGAGCTGGACACAGCACTCCAGGGGGGTCTCACCAGAGCAGAGCAGAGGGGCAGAATCCCCTCCCTGGCCCTGCTGGCCACACTTGTGTTGCTGCAGCCCAGGACACAACTGCCCCTCTGGGCTCCAGTGCTCACTGGTGGCTCATGTCCAGCTTCTCATCTCTTCCCACCCCCAAGTCCTTCTCCTCAGGGCTGCTCTCCAGACGTTCTACTCCAGCCTGGATTTGTGCCTGGGGTTGTGCTGACCCAGGTGCAGGACCTTGCACTTGGCCTTGTTGAACTTCATGAGGTTCACATGGTCCCACCCCTCCAGCCTGTCCAGGTCCCTCTGGATGTCCTCCCTTCCCTCTAGGGTGTCACCCACACCACACAACTTGGTACTGTTGGCAAATTGCTGAGGTCCACGTGGCTGCTGTGCCATCCCACAGAGGTGACAGCTGAGCTGGCAGTTGATTTTGCCCTCGGAGGGGCCCATAACCTTGAGGTGTCCTTGTGGTGGGCAGGTCTCACTCCCACCATCAGGAACCACGTCCCTCCTGGCTCGTGGGGCCGTGGCTGGGCCTTTGATGCAAAGCAGGAGGGCTGAACACTGTGTCCTCCCTCCCCAGTTCCCATGATGATCACTGTGGCTTCTTGTAACCTTTGCCAGACACTCTTCAATACGTTCAGTCTACACCTAAATTGAATTAGTTGGCTTTGTTTATTATTATTATTATTTAAGGAGGGGGGGAAAAAAAAAATAGAAATAGAAATCCAATTTTGGCAAACGTGGGACAGACGGGAGAATGAGCTTTGATGTTACACCCTCTCGGGGCTGCTTTACTTAGTCACAAGTTCATAAGCAAAAAAGCTTAATGACTTGGGCAAACAGAGGATTAGAGCAGGGCACAAAGGGGGAATATCCGCTCTCGGGCGACACGACCCCGCTCCGTGTGCCGAGTTCGTGTGTGGTGCAAACTTTGATGTGTGCTGTGACAAGCTGGAAGTCCTGACCTCCTCGGGGAGCTCCTTAAGATGGGCACAGAGGAGGGGGCTTGGGACTGTTTGTTTAACTTTGATGTCCCAGCAGCAACGGGCCCCCCTTGTTTGCCCTTTTGGGGGCTTTGGAGCCTCCCACCTTTGCCAGGGGACAATGGTCAGCGCTGGAGTGTGACGACTGGTGACCATTCCAAGTGACTGGTGGAGCAGAACAGGGCTTCCCGAGTTGCAAAAGCTAAGAGGAGAGAGGGAGAAAGGCTGTTCATGCTACAATAATCACCTAAAATCAGGCCTAAAAGCAGGTAGAAATGCTAATGGAAACATCTCGGCAGCACAAGGCTCATCCCTCCTCCCAGGCTGGCAGAGCCACAACGAAGCTGGGTCTTATCTGGGGAGCTGGCAAAAAAAAAGAGAGAAGCTTTTGGCTGCGTTGGGCAAATGGTGTTTGTTTTTCCCAAATTTTGGATGGGTTACTGACTCGAATTGAAAGTTAAGGAGTCCTTGAAGAGCTGAAGTTTGGTAGGACTTGTCTCCAGCAATGGAGTGGAAGAGTAATGAGCTGCTTGGTGGAGGGAAAGAGAAGAGCAAGGCAGGCTTACTGCTGGTGGAACAGGTTCCTTTTCCTTCCCTGTTGCTGTCACCAGCACCACAGCCCCCTAAAGCCACCCTGGGGAGCTCCTGCAGGTGTCACCAACCTTGAAACAAGAAGTGGTCCCAGAGCCAGCAGGTCAACTAACACCAAATGGCCTCATAGAATCCCAGAGTGGTGTGGGTTGGAAGGGACCTTAAAGCTCATCCAGTGCCACCCCTGCACGGGCAGGGACACTTCCCACCAGCCCAGGCTGCTCCAAGCCCCATCCAACCTGCCCTTCAACACTGCCAGGGATGGGGCAGCCACAGCTTCTCTGGCCAACCTGGGCCAGGCTCTCCCCACCCTCCCAGCACACAAGTTCTCCCTCCCATCTCATCTCCAGCTCCCCTCTTCCAGCTGGAAACCCTTCCCCCTGGGCCCAGCCCTCCCTGCCCTTGGCCAAAGCCCCTCCCCAGCTTTCCTGGAGCCCCTTCAGATACGGGTCTGAGGCTCCTTTTCAGTGTTCATGGGTTTGCAGCCATGCCATGGGTTCCTGGAGCTCTTGCAAACCTTTTGCCTACATTTGGGAGGAACTCGTCTAACTATGATTTACTCTGCTTTGCAGGAGGATGCAGGATTTATTTTTTATTGGAGTGTGGTCCCTCTGTGAAGAGCCACGATCTCAAATTGCTTTATCCAGCCAGGGCAGCTGCTTTGGTGGATTATAAGTGGTTATGACTTGTGGTTCTCAGCCCATCGGTCAAAAAGCCCCCAGGGGGGCTGAGCCAGGTCTTCCTCTGGCACTAACATCCAAAGAGAGGTAACAAGCAGCTCAGGAATGGTCAGGATGATCTCAAAGGTCCCTTCCAACCCAAACCAGTCTGTCATTCCCTGATTCCAAGGCACAACCACCTGAGCAAGGGTGCAACCAGTTCAAAATTGGTTGCTGATTGATCCAAGGGCTGGAGCAGCTCTGCTCTGGAGACAGGCTGGGAGAGTTGGGGGTGTTGAGCCTGGAGAAGAGAAGGCTCCAGGGCTTGCAGTGCCTGAAGGGGCTCCAGGAAAGCTGGGGAGGGACTTTGGCCAAGGGCAGGGAGGGCTGGGCCCAGGGGGAAGGGTTTCCAGCTGGAAGAGGGGAGCTGGAGATGAGATGGGAGGGAGAACTTGTGTGCTGGGAGGGTGGGGAGAGCCTGGCCCAGGTTGGCCAGAGAAGCTGTGGCTGCCCCATCCCTGGCAGTGTTGAAGGGCAGGTTGGATGGGGCTTGGAGCAGCCTGGGCTGGTGGGAGGTGTCCCTGCCCATGCAGGGGGTTGGAACTGGATGATCTTTAAGATCCCTCCAACCCAAACCATTCCATGATCCTGTGATGATTATCACACCTTGTGAGCTGGGAGAGGCACTTCCAGCACCTCCAGCTCCAGGCAGGGGTTTCTTTCCTGTTTCTTGTACTCCAGGGGATTGTTGTTCCACGAGCTGGGAGCATTCCTGGGCCTGGCTGGCACCTTCCCCTGCAGCACATCCTGCCTGCTGGCAGCTCAGCCTTGGCACCTCCAACCCTGGGGGAGTTTTGGATCTTCTGGAGAGGGACCAGGCTTCTGGGATCTGCTCTGCTCCCTGCTCAGGGCTGTGAAGGAGGGATTTCTTTCTCTCAGTGTCCATGGTACTTGGTGTCAGTCCTTGCACGCAGCCGGTGGCTCCCTCTTTTAATGAGCTTGTTTTCTTCTTCCAGACCTTTTCTGGATTCATTTCTGGTTCTTCTTTTCTGTGAGAGTAATTCCAGGTCCAAATTCCTCAGCTCTGGGCTGGTACAGGTTGTAACACACACACTGTACCTGTCACTGGTGTTTTCAGCTGCAGTGACTCCCAGCCTCGTTTTCTCTTTTAGCCCTCCTGAAGGTCTGTGGCTCTTCTAGACCTGCTTTAAAGTGATTTCTTAATTCTCTTGGAAAGACCTTGGCTTTAAAAGGGAGGATTTCTGTGAAAAACCCTGCAAGGGGCTTCTCCTTGGCCACACCTGCTGCCCTTGCACACTTAATGTATTTAGAGTCATTAAGCTTTAATTAAATGCTTCCTGAGAGCTGAGTGGGGTTTGTGTCTTTGTTGAAATAAGCAACAAAGCCACCTAAAATTAAACCCCGTGGCAGTGACCTTCTCTGCTTGCAGATCTTCTGGGTTTGGTGGTTTCAGCAGAAATCAAAGGGCAGGGAAATGCTGAGTTGTCCTCTCAGCCCCTGGTGAGGTGGAGAACTGATCGTGTGAGAGGGGAAACTGAGGCACAGAGCAGCAGACTCTTCTTCCCAGATTCCATTCTCCTCTTCACTAATCATAGAATCACAGAACCCCAGACTAGTTTGGGTGGGAAGGGACCTTAAACCTCACCCAGTACCAACCCCCTGCCATGGGCAGGGACACTTCCCACCAGCCCAGTCTGCTCCAAGCCTCATCCAACCTGCCCTTCAACACTGCCAGGGATGGGGCAGCCACAGCTTCTCTGGCCAACCTGGGCCAGGCTCTCCCCACCCTCCCAGCACACAAGTTCTCCCTCCCATCTCATCTCCAGCTCCCCTCTTCCAGCTGGAAACCCTTCCCCCTGGGCCCAGCCCTCCCTGCCCTTGGCCAAAGCCCCTCCCCAGCTTTCCTGGAGCCCCTTCAGGCACTGCAAGGTGCTCCAAGCTCTCCCTGGAGCCTTCTCTTCTCCAGGCTCAACACCCCCAACTCTCCCAGCCTGTCTCCAGAGCAGAGCTGCTCCAGCCCTCCCATCACCTCTGGGGCCTCCTCTGGACTCTCTCCAACAGCTCCATGTCCTTCTTGTGTTGGGGACCCCAGAGGTGGCCCCAGCCCTGCAGGGGGGTCTCAGCAGAGCAGAGCAGAGCAGAGGGGGACAATCCCCTTCCTGGCCCTGCTGGTCACACTGCTGGTGACACAGCCCAGGACACGGGTGGGTTCTGGGCTCCAGCGCACGGTGCCGGCTCCTGTTGAGCTTCTCATCCACCATCACCCCCAGGTCCTCCTCCTCAGGCTGGTATGTTAGTCCATATCTCCCATCTCTCTCCCCCCTTTTTTCACTCTCCCCTTTATTCACCCCCCCAGCTTGTTGTGCACCCAGATGAGCCCTTGGTTCTCCCCCAGCTGCCATGTGTGGGTGCCCTCAGGCAGCAGGGACAGGAGCAGAGTGGGGCTCCACCTACAGAGTGTTTATTTGAGCAGCCTTTTTCTCTTGGCAGCTTGTCCCCAGGTCCCCTCACCCATGGGTGTTCTTCTGCTTCACCTTCTCCTAGAGCAGGAGAGGACAACCTTGATGTTCTGTGGTGGGGAACTGTCCCTTCCACGTGCTTCTGCCTGAGTCCTGCTTCTTCATCCAGCTCGTGGTGTGAGCACCTCCCTGATATCCCTTCAGCCTCTGAGTCCCCTCAGCTCTTCCCAACATCCTCTCCTCCATTTTCTTTTCACATCTTTGCCTTCTCCTTCTCCCTGCACCTTCCCCTCTGGATCCCTTTGCCTTTCCTCACTTCTGCTTCTCAGCACCTTCCTGCTGGGAACGCCAAGTGACTCCTCCCTGCACCTCAGCTCTGCTTTTCCTCCTTTGTGTTTCCATGAGGCTGCAGAGACCTGTGGCTCAGGGGCTCTCAGGTGGGACTGGAACTGGTGATGCTTGGCCCAGCGTGGTCCTGTCCCTTCCCTCCTCCTCCTCCTCCTCCTCCATCCCCCCTTAAGGACAGGGGCAGGAAGCAGCTCGCTGGGGGTGTGTTGCTGGGACTGGTGCCTCTCCCCATGGCCCAGGATTGGAGCACTGAGGGTGCTGGGTGGGTGGTTTATATTGCTAATAACACCACATCGTGCACAGGAATATTCCAGGGGGTGTGTTCTGAGCCTCCCAGCACAGGGTGTCCTGCCTGGAGCTGCCTGGAGCTGCCTGGAGCTGCCTGCAGGCACTGGACTGAGTCCTGCCTGGGTGAGGTACATCCACCTGCTCCCTGGGCTTGGGGTTTTCTCACTCCTCTCACTTCAGGCAGCTGGTTCAGAGCTCTGCAGCAGAGCTGGAGGAATGTCTGGGTGCCTTTGGAAGCACGTGCAGCCCCTAGTGTGGCCTGTCAGAGAGCTGAGGAGTCCAACGTGGGTCTGGCCTGCGGTGACACCACGTTTGGAGGGCTTGATCCTACAAACTGGAGCTCTGTCTTTCAATTAGTCCCCTTCTGGGTGGCTTGGAGGGACAATATAGCAATCATCACCCTGCAAATTTCTGCTTTTTGGGTTCCATAATCCCTTTTTTTGAGGGAGGTTCATCTGGGTCAATAACAAACCACCAGGGAACAAGGGAATGCTGCAGCCTCCCTGCTCCCCGTGCCACAGGAAGGTGTAAACACCGTCCTGGGAAGCCTCACCTCCCTGCAAGTGTGGAAGGGCAGGTTGGATGGGGCTTAGAGCAACCTGGGCTGGTGGGAGGTGTCCCTGCCCATGGCAGGGGGGTTGGAACTAGATGATCTTTAAGGTGCCTTCCAACCCAAACCAGGCTGGGATTCCATGATTGACAGAATCACAGGATTGTCACGGTTGGAAATGACCTCTGAGATCACCGAGTCCAACCATCACCCACCTGGGGAACAACGAACCCACCCAAACAAACAACAACAAAAACAAACAAAAAACACCCCGACAACCACACACCCCACAGAACTTAACAACACACAGCCCAGAGAAACCCCCCCCATGCCCACCAGAGCGTGTCCTGAAGTGCCACATCTCCATGTTCCTGGAACACCTCCAGGGATCGTGACTCCTCCACCTCCCTGGGCAGCCTGTGCCAGTCCCTGACCACTCTTCCAGTGAGGAAAGTCTTCCTAATATCCAATCTGAACCTCCCCTGGCTCAACTTGAGGCCATTTCCTCTTGTCCTGTCGTTATTCCCCTGGGAGAAGAGGCCAACACCCACCTCACCCCAACCTCCGCTGAGGGAGCTGCAGAGAGCAGTGAGCTCTCCCCTCAGCCTCCTCCAAACGAAACAATTTAGACCTCATCTAAGATTTAAAAAAAAAAAAAGGAGAGAACAGGGGCTGGAGTGTCAAGAGCAGCTCCCCCAGCCCTCCTGCCCCTGCTGAGTTTTACAGAGAGTGAAGGGACCTCCTTTGTGTCCAGGCAGGGCCGGTGGCTCTGGCCGGAGCTCGGGGCAGTCGCACATCGAACGGCGCCCAGGCCCGGGCATTGTGCTGCGCGCTGACGGTCATGGGGATCACTGGGCTTCTTGCTTCACCAACCCCAGCTGCCAGACCCTGGGTCCAGCCACCGCGTCCCTCCCGACGTCCAACCACCTCGTCATTGATTCCCCCACCCCCTGTATTGTATCTGGGGGTTTGTTTGTTTAGCAACGTGTCGGCCCGGCCCTTCGGAACAGAAAGGCCTTTTTCTCCGATCGATGGAGCTGCCCGGCCAACTTCAGCTCAGCCTGGTCCTCTGAGTCACCACTGGGGTCAGTTGGGATTGATATTCATGCTGATGAACAGTCCCTGCCTCTAATCTAATGACAACTTGAGCAGGAAACTGAAACTCAGCTCATTCAGGCTGCTGAGCACAGGTGAGTTATGGAGGGAAACCTGCCATCCTGGGCCAGCTCCGGCCTGCTGTCGGCATCCCTCGCCTCCAGGTGTTTGGTGGAGGAAGAAAACAGAAGCTACGTTGTGCCAGGAGAGCTTTAGGTGGGATATTAGAGACAGTTGCTCCCTGGCAAGGGTTGTCAGGCCCTGGCCCAGGCTGCCCAGGGCAGGGGTGGAGTCCCCATCCCTGGAGGGGTTTCCAAGTCGTGTAGATGTGGTGCTGAGGGACATGGGTCAGTGGTGGCCTTGGCAGTGTTGGGTTGGACTGGATGATCTTAAAGGTCTTTTTCAACATAAATCTATGATTCTGTGATTTAGATCCTATCTTTTTATTAGTAACTATTAGCTGAGTTGGTGCGGAAGAGAAAGATGCCTTCTGCCTTCTGTAGCACCTTCAGCAAAGCTTCTTTAATTGCCCCCTACAACTGCCTTATGAATTGGGAAGTCTGAGGAGACCTTGGAGCACCTTGCAGTGCCTGAAAGGGCTCCAGGAAAGCTGGGGAGGGGCTTTGGCCAAGGGCAGGGAGGGATGGGCCCAGGGGGAAGGGTTTCCAGCTGGAAGAGGGGAGCTGGAGATGAGATGGGAGGGAGAACTTGTGTGCTGGAAGGGTGGGGAGAGCCTGGCCCAGGTTGGCCAGAGAAGCTGTGGCTGCCCCATCCCTGGCAGTGTTGAAGGGCAGGTTGGATGGGGCTTGGAGCAGCCTGGGCTGGTGGGAGGTGTCCCTGACCATGCAGGGGTGGGACTGGATGACCTTTAAGGTCCTTTCAACCCAAATCAGTCTGTGAGTCTCTCATTCCTCCTGGGAAACCTGAGCTTTTTACCCAGGGACTGTTGCTGGATCATGCTTGGTGACCCTCATCTGATGTTACAAGTCCCTTGTTTATTCCAATGACCTTCACACGCTGATGAGCTCAGTGACTGTGTCTCGATGGCACCGTTTCCTCTCCCAAAGGCTGATGAGCTTGAATGTCCCATTACCTACAAATTGGACAGGTGGGATCGATACTTGTGATTCCAGGAACATCTGCCTGATGCAGAAATGCCTGGAGGGGACATCACATCCCAGAAGCAGGAGATGAGATTGAAAGATGATTGGAGAGGGAGGCTGGGTGTGCAAGGCCTTGTTCTGAGACCGGTGGGTCCTTCCTGAGCAGGGCCAGGCTCTGGGAGTTCTGGGAGCTGATATCCGTGGGTATCCAACTGGAGCCTCCCTGAGAGCTAAGGAGAAGTTTCTTATCACCAGGGGGAGATGGTGTGGAAGGTCATTAACAGAGCAGAGCACTGCTCTGAGTCACAGAGTGGTGGGGTTGGAAGGGACCTCTGGAGATCATCCAGTCCAACCCCTGCTAGAGCAGGGTCACGTCCAGCAGATCCCACAGGAACACGGCCAGAGGGTTGGGGATGTCTCCAGAGAAGGAGACTCCACAGCCTCTCTGGGCAGCCTGTCCCAGGGCTCTGCCACCCTCACAGGCAAGAGGTTCCTCCTCATGTTCAGCTTGACCCTCCTGTGCTCCAGCTTGTGCCCATGGCTCCTTGTCCTGTCCCTGGGCACCACTGAGAAGAGCCTGGTCCCACCCTCCTGACACCCTGTGAGAGACAGCTGAACAGCCCCAGGTCCCTCAACCTTTCCTCACAGGGCAGATGCTCCAGTACCTTCAGCATCTTTGTGGCCTGTGCTGGACTCTGTCCAGTAGTTCCTTGTCCTTCTTGAACTGGGGAGCCCAGAACTGGACCCAGTTCTCCAGACGTGACCTCACCAGGGCAGAGCAGAGGGGCAGGAGAACCTCTCTGACCTACTGGCCACACTCTTGGTAATGCCCTCTAGAAGGCCATTGGCATTCTTGGCCACCAGGGCATGTTGTTGGCTCATTGTTGACTTTGATGGCTCATCATCACATCCCACTTTCAATCATAGACCACCTTGTGTCTAGCATTTGTGTCCTCATGAAAACTGGTTGCCCAGAGAGGTGTGTGCAATGGATGAAGAGGAAAGGGCTTCCCAGGAGTCACGGGGAGCATGTGGAGGTGGTGTCTGATGAAGCACCTGGGAGGAACATTCATTTTCACAGCACCACTAAGAACAGGCAGGGAGGATGGATGGAGCTACCAAGGAAATCACAAGCCCTTGTGTGTTCCCTCATGACTCATTCCGTGCCCAGAGCTCATCCCTGGGCTGCAGGGTGGTGGATCAAAGTCCTGCACTGGGGCTGGGGAGCATTGCTCTTAAAATGAGGAAGATGCATGGACTTGAAAATATATCATGGCCCGTCAGCTAAAACTGGAGTAGAGGGACCTCTTTGATGTTGGCAGCAATGAGGATGGGGTCCAAGAAGGGCAGGTTGATCATGTCAGGACCTGGACTTTTAAGGGCTTGAGTGATGGGAAAGGCCTGGCTTTCTGGGGTAGGTGCTGAAGATGTGAGACTCACAGTGGAGCAGCTGCTGGGGCAGGATCATCACAGGCTTAATTGAGGCTCATTGCACTAACGATGGCTTCTGTTCAGTAGCCAGATGTCCATCTCTGGCACCATGGAGGTCATCAGCACAGATCCCATAGGGCAGCAGGGAAGTGCCTGTCCCAGCGTGCTCCATCCTGTGCTCCTGAGGAGTCAGAATCCCAGACTGGTTTGGGTTGGACGGACCTCAAAACTCATCCAGTCCCACCCCTGCCATGGGCAGGGACACCTCCCACCAGCCCAGGCTGCTCCAAGCCCCATCCAACCTGCCCTTCAACACTGCCAGGGATGGGGCAGCCACAGCTTCTCTGGCCAACCTGGGCCAGGCTCTCCCCACCCTCCCAGCACACAAGTTCTCCCTCCCATCTCATCTCCAGCTCCCCTCTTCCAGCTGGAAACCCTTCCCCCTGGGCCCAGCCCTCCCTGCCCTTGGCCAAAGCCCCTCCCCAGCTTTCCTGGAGCCCCTTCAGGCACTGCAAGGTGCTCCAAGCTCTCCCTGGAGCCTTCTCTTCTCCAGGCTCAACACCCCCAACTCTCCCAGCCTGTCTCCAGAGCAGAGCTGCTCCAGCCCTCCCATCATCTCTGGGGCCTCCTCTGGACTCTCTCCAACAGCTCCGTGTCCTTCTTGTGTTGGGGACCCCAGAGGTGGCCCCAGCCCTGCAGGGGGGTCTCAGCAGAGCAGAGCAGAGGGGGACAATCCCCTCCCTGGCCCTGCTGGTCACACTGCTGGTGACACAGCCCAGGACACGGGTGGCTCTGATGGCTCATGTTGAGCTTATCACCCAACACCCCAAGTCCTTCTCCTCAGGGCTGCTCCCCATCCATTCTCCACCCAACCTGTAACCGTGATTGGTGTTTGATGAATGAGATCCCGTGTGTCTCACCTGAAATATTTCAGAAGCAAGGGCAGTGTTGCAGTGTGGATATGAACGAGCTCCATGTGCTCACACAGGAGATGGTGGGAGGTTCTCCTGCCTCCCAGCCTGGCGCTTTGCTCTCCAGAAGCAACTCTGTCCGTGGTGAAGAGCACCCCAGGGAGGAGCCAACCTCTTTGTCCCCCGTTCCCAGAACAAAATCACCACCTTGGTTCCACTAATGCATTTATGGGCTAAATGGGAGAGGAGCTTAAGTGAAATTCTCAATGTGAGTTGACACGAGGCCGCCTGGAGACACGTGTCAGTCCGTCTGCGGCGCGCGGCGCTGTCAGCCCCTCAGCCATGTCACCCGTGATGAATGCTCCCTGCCCAGTTACTGTCTAGTTGTCATGGAAAGCTGGGACCTGGGGAAGAAAAAAATTAATAAGAATTAAGAATGAACTGGCTTCGAGCTGCTTTTGGAGGTGCTGAGAAATCTAATTGTTGCCTGATGGTTGTTGGGGTGCGGGAGCAGAGAGGGAGGAGTTCCACACCACCCCCTGTGTGTCTCCTGCTGAGCTGTCCTGCTGCAGCCTGGAGAGAACTTCGTGGAATCATAGAATGGTTGAGATTGGAGGGGACCTTAAAGATCATCGGGATCCAACCTCCCTGCTCTGAGCAGGGACACAGGTCTGGAGACTGAAAGCCTTGGTCCCAGCATGGAGGAGAGGTCTCCGTGGGATGTCCTGACTGTTTTGCCATGCTGGTCAGCCCTAGGAGGACCTTAGACCTAGTTGTGTAGGCCTCATCCCTGGAAGTGTTCAAGGCTAGGCTGGGTGGGGCCTGGAGCAACCTGTTCTGGTGGGAGGTGTCCCTGCCCATGCAAGGGGTGGGACTGAATGATCCTTAAGGTCCCTCCAACCCAAACCAGTCTGAGATTCTATGAAATGTTCCATTCTGGTTGCTGATTTAACTTCCCGTCCCTGACTGAGAATGTCTGGAGAGGGCTTTTTCTGAGCACTGTCTCCCTTCCCAGTCTCTGAAGGACTTTGGTGACTCACCTTCTGCCTCTGCCTTGTGTTCTGTCCTGGTTTGTCACAGTGTGGTGAAGATCCTGCTCGCAGCCAACGCAGATCCCAACCTTGGAGATGATTTCAGCAGTGTCTACGAGACAGCCAAGGAGAAGGGCCTCCATTCTTTGGAAGGTAACACTGAAGGTGTGCAGCCACCTGCACTGCCGCTCCCAAAATGTTCCTGCCTGGCTTTGGAATGGAAATTTGACCTCGTTTTTTTTGTTGAGATCTGGCGTCAGCTTCTGTTGAAATGCAGAGTAACTGCTGGTGGATGGGGGAGTGCATGTCTGGAGAGGAGAGAGGAGCTTACATGGATGTGTCTGAGAAGCAATTCTGCACCACCCCAGAGATAACCTGGTTTGGTCTAACCAGGCCATAACACAGAGCTGTAGATCTGAGTGACATCCCATCCCATGTGACAGGAGTTGGGGGTGTTGAGCCTGGAGAAGGCTCCAGGGAGAGCTTGGAGCACCTTGCAGTGCCTGAAGGGGCTCCAGGAAAGCTGGGGAGGGGCTTTGGCCAAGGGCAGGGAGGGCTGGGCCCAGGGGGAAGGGTTTCCAGCTGGAAGAGGGGAGCTGGAGATGAGATGGGAGGGAGAACTTGTGTGCTGGGAGGGTGGGGAGAGCCTGGCCCAGGGTGGCCAGAGAAGCTGTGGCTGCCCCATCCCTGGCAGTGTTGAAGGGCAGGTTGGATGGGGCTTGGAGCAGCCTGGGCTGGTGGGAGGTGTCCCTGCCCATGCAGGGGGTTGGATCTAGATGATCCTTTGAAGTTAAACCTTTTCCTAGCTGCTGGAAGGGGAAAACTGGAGGAAGCCACACAGGTTGTCAATGGTTTGCAGAAGCAAAACCATGACATGATCCATATCTGCTTTTTGCCTCAGCTCCAGGAGCTGGAGGCTTCTGAAGGTGGACCATAAACCACAGGTTGAGTTCAGAAGGTGGAGCAGCAAGGGGACAGTTTTGACAGGGCCTCATTTTATCTTTCCAAACCCTCTGTTCTCATCCCTCCCTGCGACTCACCTGGGTGACAGACCTGCTGGAGGGGAGGACACCCAGGGGTCAGGTGGCTGGAGCAGGGAATGGCAAATGCAGGGAGCACCATGTGGAATGCCAGCCCATCATGCATGGACCAGAGTTTAAGACAAAGGAGATCAACCAATGAAGTCCCCTGGTTCTCTCTGCATTCATCCCCCCAGAACGTTGTGTATTTTGGGGGTGAGGAAAAGATGAGGCCGCTCGGGAAGAAGTTGCATTCATTCTTTGCTTGACGTGTTTTATTAAAAAGAATAAATTCAGCTGCATCTTTAAAAAGAATAAATTCAGCTGCATCTTTAAAAAGAATAAATTCAGTTGCATCTTTAAAAAGAGGCAGAGAGAGAGAGAAAAAACTGCCTTTGTTTTTTCCTCCCCTCTTTTATTCCCCCCATTTACATATTCCGCCTGTACATATTTTGTCATAAAAAACCACGAAACCCCAACAAACCCACAACCCCCCCCACCCCCAGATCCAAACCCAGGGGCTGCTCCACCAAACCCTGCAGGAAAATATATTGCAGACATTTATATGGATGGCAGGAAGGGAGACAGAGGGCTGAGTGTTTCCAGGCCCCCGGTGATGGATGGCAGAGCAGGCTCCCCCTGACGCTTTATTGAGTTTCCGATGATTATCTCTCTCCCAGACATTTTTTACAGCTGACGGCCGAGCTGTCACAACAGACCATGGGGGAAAAAAAACCCCAACAATAATAACACTTTAATCTCTTTACTGCACTGCTCCCTAGTATCTCAGATTCATCTTCCCTGACGCACGCAGTTCATTATCCTGCTCCTCCCTGGGTAGGAAATGACGACAGATAAATAAATATACATACTGGGCCGGGGCGCTCGGAGGAGAGACCCGGGAAGGGAAGGGAGCCAGGGCATTAATTGATCTTCCTGGAGGTGCTGAGGTTCATTAGTGGAGATGCTGGGCTAGAACAGCAGCAGGTCTTCGTGGCAGCATTTTTTCTTTTCTTCTCTTCTGAACTTTTCAAATCTGAGGAAGGGACGTGGAGACGGCCCCGCGAGAGGTTCCGCCATCCAGGTCTGCTTGGTTTTTTTGTCAGGGGGTTTTAGGTGCCCAGAGCCCCTTCTGAAGGCCCTCAACGTGGTGGGTTTGTTGAGTTTTGGTTTGGTACCCGTCCACCTGGGAGCTGAGTGCACCTCCAGGAGCAACGTTTGGCCCACCAGTTGGGTGGAGGTCATTCAACAGCAGACAGCACCCGCCAGCTCCACCACTTACTTGGCATGGTGGGGTTGGGTTGATGGTTGGACTTGATGATCTTAGAGGTCTTTTCCAGGCTTAATGATTCTATGATTCTGTGATCACTAGGGCTGCGTGGTGGAGCTGTGGGGCTTGTGGGGCTTCCTCATCTCCCAGGGTTGAGGAGAAGGGTCATGGCCAGGCCTGGCCTTGTTGCCATCCCCTGCAGCTGAGTGAGAGGTGGATGAGTCTCCCTTCACTCTGGAACGGGAGCAACAGCCTCTTTTTGCTCACAAATCAGCCATGAAGTGTCAAAACCCACAGCCCTGAGTGACAGGATCTGCTTGACCATCAGGGAGCCAGTGGAGATGGTGAGGCTGAAATGAAGAGGGATCTGCCCTCCCATCAGACATCGGAGTGAGGCTCCCATTGGGGTCTTGATTATGGAGTACTTGACCTCTTTGGTGGCCATGATTGTCCATCTGGCCAGGCTTTAGGTCAGGCTTCTCCAGTATCTGAAGGGGCTACAGGAAAACTGGGGAGGGACTTTGGCCAAGGGCAGGGAGGAATGGGACAAGAGGGGAATGGATTAAAACTGGAGGAGGGGAGAGTTAGGTGAGAAATTAGGAGGAAATTCTGTGCTGTGAGGGTGGGGAGAGCCTGGCCCAGGTTGCCCAGGGAAGCTGTGGCTGCCCCATCCCTGGCAGTGTTGAAGGGCAGGTTGGATGGGGCTTGGAGCAGCCTGGGCTGGTGGGAGGTGTCCCTGCCCATGGCAGGGGGTTGGACCCAGATGGTCTTTAAGGTCCCTTCCAACCTAAACCAGTCTGGGATTCTGTGATTCCAACCACAGCCTCTTTGAACCTTCAAAGAGAGATCAGGATTCAACACCATGAGGTCATACAGAGGCTTCTGCCTTTGTTTTTTTCCCCTTTTACTTGCCTGAAGAGCTGGAGAACAAGCACTCAGGGCTTCCTCTACACCACCACCTTCCTCCCCCAGCCAGAACATGACCCCAGCAGGTTGGATTTAATTAAGGCTGGAAGCACAAAGCACCAAACCCTACAAGCCATAGCCAAGAGAATCCCAGACTGGTTTGGGTTGGAAGGGACCTCAAAGCTCATCCAGTCCCACCCCTGCATGGGCAGGGACACCTCCCACCAGCCCAGGCTGCTCCAAGCCCCATCCAACCTGCCCTTCAACACTGCCAGGGATGGGGCAGCCACAGCTTCTCTGGCCAACCTGGGCCAGTGTCTCACCACCCTTACAGCAAGAAGTTCCTCCTAATGTCTAATCTCAATCTCCTCTCTTCAAGGGGAGAGATCTTCTCCTGGGCTTTCTCCAGCCACCTCCTCCCCTGCCTGGGCACTGTAAAGACAATCACTGGGGCCTGTAGAAGGATGGTGGCTTCACCTCCACCGCTGTGAATGGGGACAACAGCCACCAGAAACCACCCCCGGGGGCCTGGAAAAGGCCATTAAGCCCTTTCCAAGCTCCCAGCCCCACGGTGGTGGGTCCATGCTGGTGGTGCCCGTTCAGACAAGAAGCTATTTGGTCCCCTTGAGCTGAGCTTTCATTCTTCTGCCCCTGCAGTCCTGGTGACCCGGGAGGACGACTTCAGCAACCGCCTGAACATCCGAGCCAACTTCAAGGGCTGCACGGCTCTGCACTACGCCGTGCTGGCTGATGACTACCTGACTGTCAAGCTGCTGCTGGATGGAGGTGAGTTCCACAGCTCCAACCAGCTCCTGGGCCAGGAGCACCTCGTTTCTGAGTAGGCCTGACCCCCCAAGCTGTCAGGCTCAGACAGGGACCACGCTCCTTCCCTGTCAGCATGAGGTGGGATTTGCTCTTTGCTTTCACCTCTTTAGTTTGAGTTTCTGTGTTCCCCTTTGTCTCCACTGGTTCTTCTCACCTACTGCTGGTGGCTCTTCTCATCTCAGTCATTGAGTTGTCCCTTTCTTTAGTGGGGAGGTGTCCCCTGGTGCCTCTGTTCAGTGTTTTGAACATTTCCCTTTCACAATTTGCCCTCTACCCATCTGTCACATCCTTTGTGTTCCTGTGGGGTGTGGAATCAAAGAGCCCCCACCTTAAAGGACCTGGATCTGCTCTGTAGACAAGGCAGTGGGAGGTACCAGCACCCACGTGGGGTGGTTGAGGCTCAGGTACTGTTGGCAATGGAGGCCTGGTGAGAACTGGTGGAAATTGGGGGTTGCACTCGATGATCTTCAGAGGCCCCTTCCAACTGCTAACATTCTGTGATTCTGTGATTAGCTTGTGTGGATCTTTGTTGGTTCTTCTGGTCCTTCTGGTTAGATCCCAGAGCCCTTCTCATGGCTTTGCTGTCATCTGGCTTGGGTTGCCCAGAGAGCTGGAAGATGCCCCATCCATGGAAACATTCCAGGTCAGGCTGGATGGGGCTCTGAGCAAGCTCATCTAGTTGAAGATGTCCCTGCTCATAGCAGGGGGGTTGGACTGGATGAGCTTTGAAGGTCCTTCCCAAACCATTCTGTGATTCTGTGATGCCAAGAGATGAACATGTGTAGGATCATGGCATAGGTGGGTTTGAAAAGGCTTCAGGAGGTCTCTAGTCCAACCTCCTGGTCAAAGCAGGGTCAGCTGTGAGGCCAAACCAGGCAACTCAGGGCTTGAGCCAGCCAGGTCCTGAAAGCCACAAAGAATGGACACGGCCCAGCCCCTCTGGGCAGCCTGTTCCAGCCCTGCTCAATATATTCATTAATGACCTGGACAAAGGGATGGGGTGTCCCCTCAGCAAGTTCTCTGGTGACACCAAACTGGGAGGGGGGGTGACAATTGTGAGGGCTGTGCTGCCATCCAGAGAACTGGAGAGGCTGGAGAGCTGGGCAAAGAGGAACCTGACAAGGTTCAACAAGGGCAAGTGTAAAATACTGCATCTGGGGAGGAACAACCCCATGGATCAGCACAGGGTGGGGTGACCTGCTGGAGAGCAGCTCTGGGGAGAAGGACCTTGGAGTCCTGGTGGGCAACAGGGTGGCCATGAGCCAACAGCATGCCCTGGTGGCCAAGAGGGCCAATGGGCTCCTGGGGGCCATCAAGAAGAGTGTGACCAGCAGGTCAGAGAGGTTCTCCTTCCCTCTGCTCTGCCCTGGTGAGGCCACGTCTGGAGAACTGGGTCCAGTTCTGGGCTCCCCAGTTCAAGAAGGACAAGGAGCTACTGGAGAGAGTCCAGCACAGGCCACTGAGATGCTGAGGGGGCTGGAGCATCTGACCTGTGAGGAAAGGCTGAGGAACCTGGGGCTGTTCAGCTGGAGAGGAGGAGACTGAGGGGGGGTCTCCTCAAGGCTGATCAGTATCTCCAGGGTGTCAGGAGGGTGGGACCAGGCTCTTCTCAGCAGTGCCCAGGGACAGGACAAGGGGCCATGGGCACAAGCTGGAGCACAGGAGGGTCAAGCTGAACATGAGGAGGAACCTCTTGCCTGTGAGGGTGGCAGAGCCCTGGGACAGGCTGCCCAGAGAGGCTGTGGAGTCTCCTTCTCT
>CM036586.1:217632962-217650462 GCA_020745705.1 Hemiprocne comata
TTCTCTGGAGACATCCCCAACCCTCTGGCCGTGTTCCTGTGGGATCTGCTGGAGGTGACCCTGCTCTGGCAGGGGTTGGACTGGATGTTCTCCAGAGGTCCCTTCCAACCCCACCAATGTGTGACTCTATAACCTGTCACCAGGCTTGGCTGTCATTGTGAGGAAGCAGCTCATCAGCCCTGCTGGAGGAAGAGCAGGAGGGGCAGTGGGTGATGGAGCAGGGATGTGCTGTCCTGGCAGCACTTTGTTGTTTTGACCCTCCTGCTGCTCTTCACCAGGGGGACATTTGTGCCCATGTTCTGTCATTCCCCACGTCTGCTGGATGTGTGTGGAGATGCTGTTCCATGAGCTGCATATGCTCTCAGAACTGGTCAGCAGGGTTCTGCTGTCCTCCAGATTCCTGCCCCTTGTCCCTCACATTCCTCCTCCAACGATTCCCACTCCTCCCTGCAGTGTCACCCAGGGCAGTTTGAAGGAGCAAGAATCACAGAATCATGGAATGGTTTGGGTTGGAAGGGACCTTAAAGACCATCTAGTTCCAACCTCCATGAATGGGCAGGGACACCTCCCACCAGCCCAGGCTGCTCCAAGCCCCATCCAACCTGCCCTTCAACACTGCCAGGGATGGGGCAGCCACAAGAAGCAGCAGCCACGCTGTCCCTTCTTGCCACCAGACTCTGCCACCTGCAGCTGGGCCCTCTCAGCCTGTCCCTGCAGTGGGGACACCCTCCCCAGCCCGACTGTGCTGATGTTGGCAAGAACTTCAGGAAGGTCATACCCTTCATGGGGCGGGTGGTTTGGGAGTTGATTCTAGGGGAGCAGGCAGGTGATTGCAGGGCGGGCTGACACGAGGCTCATTCCTGAAGAAAGCAGCTAAAAAAGGTAATGGAATTCAGCATCCGTGGAGGCTCAACATTCCCAGAAGGAATGAAGGAAAAAAAACTGTAGGAACCTTGAACCTTGATACTCATCTGAACCATTTCCTCATTGTCTTTCATAAATAGAAAAATAAGAGGGAAAGGTTGAGGTTCCATCCCACTGAATTCCATGGGGTTGGCGCTGGGTCAGGAATTCTCTCTGGGAGCCTGGCAGAGCCCAGAACCCACCTCTTGGGTGTAAAGTAACCCCAAAAATAGAAGGAGCCACTGAAAGGAAACCTGTTGCAGATGGACATGGCCAAGGTTCCTCAGGGATGTGGTGGAGGAGGGAGCTGGAGCAGCAGCAGCTGCTGTGGGGGCTGTGGGAGCCTGTGCAGGGGGGACTGGGAAGGCCTGAGAGAAAAATATTGGCCCGTGTGTGGGCCAGAACATTTGTCTGGTGTGGCAAACCCTGGACCTGGCACTTGCTCAGCTGATCTACCTCACTGGGGTGTCCAACTGCACGTGTTTTGGCCACCAGCATCCTGGCTTGTGTCACCAGAGTGTGGGCAGCAGGAGCTGGGCAGGGATCCTGTCCCTGTGCTGGGCAGTGGGGAGGGGGCACCTCGAGTCCTGGGGTCAGTTCTGGGCCCCTCAGGACAAGAAGGACATGGAGGGGGCTGGAGCGTGTCCAGAGAAGGACAAGGGAGCTGGGGAAGGGGCTGGAGCAGAAGGAGAAGGGTCTGGAGAACTTGTGAGGAGCAGCTGAGGGAGCTGGGGGTGTTGAGCCTGGAGCAAAGGAGGCTGAGGGGAGACCTTCTGGCTCTGCAACTGCCTGAGAGGAGGTTGGAGCCAGGGGGGGTCGGTCTCTGCTCCCCAGGAACAAGCGACAGGACAAGAGGAACCGGCCTCAAGTTGTGCCAGGGGAGGTTGAGGTTGGATCTTGGGACCCATTTCTGCCTGGCAAGGGTTGTCAGGCCCTGGGGATATCAGTCCAGCAGCGTGAGTCTCCACTTGGTGCACCTTGTGAAGGTCCCTGCGGGATCCCCAGGCTCAGTTTCCAGCGTTCTTCAGGTTAATTCACCAGCCCATCCACAACATCCACGGACCCTTTGTCCTCATAGTTCTCATGAAAATTGATGATTTACTTGCCAAGCCCTTCTCCCCTCAGAATTATGGAATCACAGCATCCTTCTGGTTGGAAAAGACCATTAGGATCATCAAGTCCAACCATAACCCAACTCTACCAACCCCTACCCCGGCCCTGCCAAGGCCACCACTGACCCATGTCCCTCAGCACCACATCTCCAGGGCTTGGAAACCCCTCCAGGGATGGGGACTCCAGCCCTGCCCTGGGCAGCCTGGGCCAGGGCCTGACAACCCTTGCCAGGCAGAAATTGTTCCCAAGATCCAACCTCAACCTCCCCTGGCACAACCTGAGGCTGTTTCCTCATGTCTCCCTGCCAGGTGAACTCTCTGGAGCTGGCAGTGTCACAGCAGCCCCTTCCATTCCCTTCCAGGGGGCTGGATTTCACCCCTGGTCCCTGACACCAGGTTTCCACCGCACCCACCGGGGCCTTTTCCCCTCCTCCTGCTTCCACCCCACAACAAAGCCTCTCTCCCTCATCCTTGTTAGGATAATCTGTGATGAATACATGGCTGAAGGTCCCAGAAGTGGGGCTCCAGCACCTTTCAGAGGGTGCCTGGCCTGCCCCAGGCCCTTTGTCAGGGTAATTTCCCCGTGCCATTGACATCTCCTGGTTGCTGACATGGAACAGGCTCCCCCCTCCCTCCCTTCCCCTTCCCTACACCTGCCTTTGAACCGACTGTCCCTCTCCTCTCCCCACCACTTCCTCCTCCTCTGGCCCTGCCCTGGGGGCCAAAGCCATTAACTGCCCAGGCCCCTCTGCTCAAACACCCACCCCCTTGTGCAGCACTCGGGCTTGTTGGTTTTTTTATGAAGGTCCCTGGCCTTTTGTGGCCCATTCAGTGACTGCCTTGACCCCTGCAGGACCTTCTCGCCCTGTGGTCAGCATGTGTGTGCCCAGCAGACCGCGAGACGAGGTCGTGGCTCTGTCCTCCTGTTTTTGGGGCAGTTGTTGGTGACGTTTCACAGTCCCTTGACCTGGGCTGACACCAGCAGGGCTGGCGTGGATGGGAAGGAGTGGGTGGGAGCTCGGAGTGCACCAGTTGCTACTGCAGGCACGATCGATTGCAGAGGGCTTTGTGTTTGGGGGAAGGAAGGCAGGATCTTGGTGAGGATGGAAGTCTCTTCATATCAGAGGGAGCTTTTCTGCTGTCAGCATTTAAATTTGCTTCATGGGATAGCCAGGAGTGAGAGGCTCAGCTTGGAGCAGGCAACAGGGCAGCCTTGCTGTGGAGCTCAGGCACCTTCCAGCACCTTCTGAAGGGTGCTGGAGAAATTCTGTGCTGGGAGGGTGGGGAGAGCCTGGCCCAGGTTGGCCAGAGAAGCTGTGGCTGCCCCATCCCTGGCAGTGTTGAAGGGCAGGTTGGATGGGGCTTGGAGCAGCCTGGGCTGGTGGGAGGTGTCCCTGCCCATGGCAGGGGTGGGACTGGATGGGCTTTAAGGACCCTTCCCACCCAAACCAGTCTGTGAGTCTACGATTAATCCTTGACCACCTTGATCTCTACTTCCCATCTTCAGAAACCCCCTTTGCTCCCAGCTCCTCCCAGAGCCATCCTGCAGGTGTCCAGGCTCTTCCTGCTCCCAAACACCCTTTGCCTCCTTCTCCCTGCGTGGACCCCTCAGGGTGACTCCAGCACCAGGCCCTGCTCTCACACCAGCACTTACAACCTCTTGGGCTGGGATTGATGTCAGCCCAGTGCAGACATCTCTAATGAGTGGAGAGAGAGAGGAAGGAAAGAACATTCATTTAGGAACACATTTCAGCTGAAGCTGCAATATCCCAGCCTCCTGAACTCGATTTGCCAGTGAATTCAGCAGAGCCCATCCGTGGGTGATGCTGCACACCCACCTCTTGCTGCAGCATAATTGCAGTCACGGGGAGTAGGATGAATGATGGGTAAATGAATTACAGCAGGACAAGGGCCAGGCTCTTGACATCAGGAAGTGCTTGGGAGGTTCTCAGGGAACATTAGGGTGCAATTGGAGCTGGGGTTGAACCTCGCCTGGGTCTTGAGTCTCTTAGAGTGTTTCCAGTTGAATCCCAGAAGGAAAGGGCTCCGTTCTTACAGAAAGAGGGTGAAGGACATCAGTGGTGGCCTCCCAGGTCCCCAGCAGCCACCATGTGGTGACAAAGAAGGGGGCAATTACATCGTGAGAAAGTGACACTGTTGATTTGCTGCACTGGGTGGATTCACCACCCTAACCTGGAGCAATGGACATGGAGCTGTTGGAGAGAGTCCAGAGGAGGCCTGGAGATGATGGGAGGGCTGGAGCAGCTCTGCTCTGGAGACAGGCTGGGAGAGTTGGGGGTGTTGAGCCTGGAGAAGAGAAGGCTCCAGGGAGAGCTTGGAGCACCTTGCAGTGCCTGAAGGGGCTCCAGGAAAGCTGGGGAGGGGCTTTGGCCAAGGGCAGGGAGGGCTGGGCCCAGGGGGAAGGGTTTCCAGCTGGAAGAGGGGAGCTGGAGATGAGATGGGAGGGAGAACTTGTGTGCTGGGAGGGTGGGGAGAGCCTGGCCCAGGTTGGCCAGAGAAGCTGTGGCTGCCCCATCCCTGGCAGTGTTGAAGTGCAGGTTGGATGGGGCTTGGAGCAGCCTGGGCTGGTGGGAGGTGTCCCTGCCCATGGCAGGGGTGGGACTGGATGATCTTTAAGGCCCTCCAATGGTGAGTGGACTCACTCCAACAGCTCTGTGTCCTTCTTGCATTAGGGACCCCAGAGTTGGACCCAGCCCTACAGGGGGGTCCCACCAGGGTGAAGCAGAGGGGGGTGGGAGCACAGGGCTCTGCAGGAGCAGGGATGCTCCCCTGGCAGTGCCTGCAGGGTCCCTGGTGGCAAAGGCAGAGTTGTTATTTCACCCTGGCCTGGTTTTGCTCACAAGGACTTGAGTTCCAGCCTTGTTCCTCTGTGGAGCAGAGGGGGACAATCCCCTCCCTGGCCCTGCTGGTCACGCTGCTGGTGACACAGCCCAGGACACAGTTGGTGGCTTTGATGGGTCACATTGAGCTTCTCATCTCCTCCCACCCCCAAGTCCTTCTCCTCAGGGCTGCTCTCCATCCATTCTGCCCCCAACCTGTAACTGTGCCTGGGGCTGCCCCATCCCATGTGCAGCACCTTGCCCTTGGCCTTCTTGAACTTCACGAGGTTGTCATGGTCCCACCTCTCCAACGTGTCCACATCCCTCTGGGTTCCATCCCTCCCTTCCAGCGTGTTGACCTCATCAAGGTGTGAATAAGAAACAACATTATGTCACGATAGTGTTGTACCCAGTGTTGTTCCTGGGTACAACACTATCGTGACATAATGTGGGTTGCTTGGAGCTTCTGTTCTTCAGCACTTGGACATGGACATCAATGTGCTGGCACTTGTGTCCTTATTGCTCCCACCACCGTGGGACGTGAGACACGTGGGTGTGATGCTACGATTGGTTCCTAAATCCCAGTCTCCCAGGATTTTAATTACTGGTCTGGAACTCGTTGCCTTCGGATGGAGGGGGTCGATAATCCAGCCTGGAACATATTGAGCCACGGTTGTTGCAGCTTCTATTGCTCAATTTAATCATCTTTTGCAAAATTTACGGCGCAACAGAGGGGATCGATACGGAGTTTATCCCGTTCCCCTGTAAATAGGAGGTTGGAGAGGGAGAGGGTTGCAGGGGTTCTTGCACGACAGCTGGGATGGATGTGGTAGAGCAGAAGACCAGGGTAGAGCCCTGGGGGCAACTGCCAGGGGTGTGACCCCCCCACACCAACCCTAGCACCTTGCTGTCACCTCAGAGGGCTTGGTGTCCCCTGAGGGGGTGGCAGGAGATCAGGGGAGGAGTCATCTGTGCTGCTTCTGCCACCAGAGCCTGGGCCAGAATCCCAGACTGGTTTGGGTGGGAAAGGGACCTTCAAGCTCATGCAGTCCCACCCCCTGCGTGGGCAGGGACACCTCCCAGCAGGCCAGGTCGCTCCAAGCTGGTTGTGAAAGTTGTGTCTTTATTGATGTAAAACCAGGTTTATGTTCCTGGATAAAACCCAAAGGGGTGAGATCCTGCTCATGGCATCAGGGAAGGCTCAGGAGGACACGAGTCTTTCCATGGAGCTTTACTGAGGCCTGTGGAGCAATAGTGGTGTCACTGCCTGTCAAGGCTGATGGCATCGAGTTGTCCCCAGCAGGTGGAAGGGGCTGATCCCTCCTGGGGACCCCCAGGCTCTGGTGGCCTTGGACAGGGCCAGGCCAAGGGGAACTCCCATGGGATATTGCTGGAGATGGCTTTGTACTGGGGGGGATGGATTTAGACTGGGGAGAATGGATTTAGACTGGGGGCAATGGTTTTATAATGGAAGGAATGGCTTTATACTGGAGGGGAATGGCTTTATACTGGGGAGAATGGCTTTATACTGGAGGGGAATGGCTTTATACTGGGGAGAATGGCTTTATACTGGAGGGGAATGGCTTTATACTGGGGAGAATGGCTTTATACTGGAGAGGAATGGTTTTATACTGGGGAGAATGGCTTTATACTGGAGAGGAATGGTTTTATACTGGGGAGAATGGCTTTATACTGGGAGGAAGTGTTTTATACTGGAGGTGAATGGCTTTATACTGAAGGGGAATGGCTTTATACTGAGGAGAATGGCTTTATACTGAGCAGGAAATGATTTTATACTGGAGGGGAATGGCTTTATCCTGGGAACAATGGCTTTATACTGGGGACAACGTCTTTATACTGGGGAGAATGGATTTATAGTGGTGGAAACGGCTTTATACTGGGAACAATGGCTTTATACTGGAGGGGAATGGCTTTATACTGGAAGGAATGGCTTTATACTGGAAGGGAATGGCTTTATACTGGGGAGAATGGCTTCTTGACTGAAGATGTGCTGCCCTCTGCACCAAAGTCTCCCTCAGGCACTTGGTTGCCACCTTCACCATCTCGTATCTTCAGGAAGGCCACCTGGTGGGGAGTGCCTTGGTGTCCTGTCTCCCTGGTGGTGCTGTGCCCAGCTCCTCTGCAGGCAGGACCTCTGGGGTGGCACCAGGACAGAGCCCCTCTCCTGCTGGCCCATCGCCCTGTGTCCTCTGTCCCCAGAGCAACTCCTGTTGGGTGGTCAGCAGAAGAGAAGGTCAGACCCCAAGGCCCAGGTAGAGGTACCTCCGAGGAGGCCCAAGAGCAGCAATCCATGCAGGAGCTTCCACAGCATCTGGTTGGGCAGTGAAAAGAGGTCCTCACGCTCCCTGCTTTCCCTGTCTCCTTGGGCAGGGCCTTCCCAAGCCTCTCGGTGTCCAGTCTTTGGAGAAATCGTAAAGCACGGAAGGATTTGGGTTGGGAGGGACCTTTGAAGCTCGTCCAGTCCAACCCCTGCCATGAACAGGGACGTCTCCAACTAGATCAGGTTGCTCAGAGCCCCGTCCAACCTGCCCTAGAATGTTTCCAGGGATGGGGTTTAAAAGTAGCTCTTTGGGTGTCCATATGGATCCCGGGGAGCCCGTCCTGTCTGTCCGAGATGTGAGACTTGTTCTTGCTTCACCAGGCACAGATTTGGGTACAGAGCCAGATCCCTGCTCCAGTGCCCTGCTGGGACAGACTGGTGGAGGATGGAGAGCAGGGACTGAGCCATGGCAGGTCCTGGGGCTGCTGGGCTGTGGAGCATGTGGGGAGCATTGCTGGGATCGGAATCACAGACTGATTTGGGTAGGAAGGGACCTTAAAGATCATCTAGATCCAACCCCCCTGCATGGACAGGGACACCTCCCACCAGCCCAGGCTGCTCCAAGCCCCATCCAACCTGCCCTTCAACACTGCCAGGGATGGGGCAGCCACAGCTTCTCTGGCCAACCTGGGCCAGGCTCTCCCCACCCTCCCAGCACACAAGTTCTCCCTCCCATCTCATCTCCAGCTCCCCTCTTCCAGCTGGAAACCCTTCCCCCTGGGCCCAGCCCTCCCTGCCCTTGGCCAAAGCCCCTCCCCAGCTTTCCTGGAGCCCCTTCAGGCACTGGAAGGTGCTCCAAGCTCTCCCTGGAGCCTTCTCTTCTCCAGGCTCAACACCCCCAACTCTCCCAGCCTGTCTCCAGAGCAGAGCTGCTCCAGCCCTCCCATCATCTCTGGGGCCTCCTCTGGACTCACTTTGGGATGCTCCTCCAAGTCCTGTGCAAGGTCCTTGCATCCTCCTGTCCCACCTGCCAGCCCTGCTGGCAGCAGGACACCCAGGTCCCAGCACCCCTCGCCAGCTCAATCGACAGTTACCCCGAATCTGAAGGAATCCAAGATAAATTGTTAAGAGGAGGGAGTTAATAAAATTTGAAAAATTGAGGCCTGTCACTCTACTAAACTTTTTTCGATACCACTGACAGGAACATATTTCCCCAATGAGTGACCTCCTGCAGCTGCTGATGCTGGTGGTGGAGCCACCTGCTATTTATCAAATATGATCAGCCAGGGCCTCCTAATATGAGCAGGGAGGTGCAGGAGGAGGCGTCGGGCCCCCACAGCCCGAGGTGTCGCCCAGGTGTCCATCTCCAAGCTCCAGACAGCTTGTGGGAGGTGACAAATGACCTTCTATTAAGCCTCCCGGAAGGTTGAGGTCCCCTCAGCCAGCTGGAGGGGTGGGAGAGGGCAGGGAGGAGGTGGGGATGGGGAAGGGGGTCAGGCCGAGGAACCCCTCGTCACTTTTACCTTCTATTAAGCAAGCCAAGTGACACCGTTATTTATTGCGGCGTAATATTTTATTGCTGCCGGTGCTGGAGGTTGGAAATCGACCCGTCGGAGGAGTCGGGTTCTATCAATTATTGCAGCAATTAGTCAAGTCGTCAAAGCCATTAACAGGGGGATTAGGCCAATATTGGAGAGTTGTTATTGATAGATCCAGGGGAGAGGGAAGAGCCAAACAAACCCTCAACCTGCCCGCGAGGTGAGCGCAGGACGAGCCCCGAGGATCTCAGCGGTTGGAGGAGCCACAGAACGAGCCCCCCCCCCCTCCTCCCTGCACAAACTAGGGGTGGGCTTGGGTTGGGGGGGGCTCAGGGGGGACCACCCTCTCTTTAGAAGATATTGAGTGGCCGGTCCCAGCAGTTTATAATCTCACCTGTCTCGATCATATCCTTTTATTTGCCGTGACAAGGCTTTGCAATAGCGACGGCTCCGCGCCGGATGTTTATGGAGCACATTTTTCATTCTGTAAGCAAATATAGATCCCCGATGCCAAGGCTGGGGAAGGGCTCATCTCCCTGGCTCCCCCCTCGCCGAGGCTTCTCTGCCTTCTTTCATCTATTATGATTTGCTGCTGCCTTTTATCGAGCCCTCCTGGTGCTCCCCTGCCTTCTACAAGCAGAAGCCACAGCCTGGTTTGCCCATGCCAAGGTACCCGGTGGGATGGAGGATGTTTCCTGAGGTGCTCGGCTCTCTCCCGTCTTCCCAGTGGGATGGAGGATGTTCCCTGAGCCCCTGGGATGCTGGAGCAGTGCCCAGGTTCCCATTTTTCACACCATCAGCCTGTTCTTGCGAGGACACCAGCGATGAGCCAGCCCTGCTGAGCAGAGCCAGGTTCTGCCCTCACCAGGCTGCTCCTCGAGGCTTGGGATCTGCTGCAGCTTTGGAACCAGGGGCATGGTCACCTCCAGCACCAGCTTGAGGGGTTTGAGGCAAGTTTGAAGGTTCATGCTCATAACCTGTGGTGTCTGGTGGGTGGCAGTGAGCTGGCGTGGAGTCAGAGTGCACCAACACAGTGCTGGGTCTCTCTGCTGTAGATACCATCAAATCCCAGACTGCTTTGGGTAGGAAGGGACCTTAAAGATCATCTAGATCCAACCCCCCAGCATGGGCAGGGACACCTCCCACCAGCCCAGGCTGCTCCAAGCCCCATCCAACCTGCCCTTCAACACTGCCAGGGATGGGGCAGCCACAGCTTCTCTGGCCAACCTGGGCCAGGCTCTCCCCACCCTCCCAGCACACAAGTTCTCCCTCCCATCTCATCTCCAGCTCCCCTCTTCCAGCTGGAAACCCTTCCCCCTGGGCCCATCCCTCCCTGCCCTTGGCCAAAGCCCCTCCCCAGCTTTCCTGGAGCCCCTTCAGGCACTGCAAGGTGCTCCAAGCTCTCCCTGGAGCCTTCTCTTCTCCAGGCTCAACACCCCCAACTCTCCACCTGTATCTCCTAAGATACTAAGAGATCAGTCCTGGGAGACCCCACCTGCAACCCTGGCCATTCCCCTCTCTCCTGGTCTCGGACTGCCCTGTCCTAGATTACCAGATACTTCCCATCCCTGCAACTGGGACCAGTTGGACTACGTGTGTTCTTCCCCAGCCCAGCGTGTCTGGGCCGGCAGGACGGGCAGCTCCGCTCTCTCCACGTGAGCTGGTTTCTCCGAGGGTTCTTCTCTGACTCCCTCACTTCACTCTTTGGGGTTTGTTGACTTCCTTTTTTCAATTCAAGCCCAAAGCTGAGGGTGCCTTTGCCCAGTAGCCACTCTGGTGGCCGAGGGTGGCAGCTGTTGAGCAGACTCCAGCCATCTCCAGCTCCAGCTTGGAGCAGCAGAGGCCGGGGCAGCGTGTCCAATCGAAGCCGTAACGATCCCGTGTGGCTCCCACAGGACCGGGAGCGGGTGCTTTTGTGAGGCTGTATTTTCTTCTGGTCACCACGTGCTCTCATCCCCCACAGCAGCTCTTCCCTGCCAAGCCAATTGTTTCAGCAGTGACAATTCCTTTTCTTCCTCCCTGGACACCCCTCCGTGTAACCGCTGGTTGCACATTGTCCCTTTCTGATCCAGATACCCTTCGGAGCAAAGGTTAGGAGAGGACACGGAGTAGGAGGGGAGGCACAGGATGTGCTTCCTCCTCCTTCTGCCCCAAGACTCATCTCTGATCTCCCTCATCTTAGTAATTTCTTCCTGCCTTCAGGTGCCAACCCCCTGCAGAAGAACGAGATGGGACACACACCCCTGGACTACGCCCGCGATGGGGAGGTCATGAGCCTCCTGAAAGCGTCGGAGACCAAGGTGAGCCTGAGATCTGGGTGGCTTTGTCTTTCCTTTTCCACAGCAAGAACAGGTTTAAAGAAGACCTGGAGGATGGAGGAGCTCCTCAGCACACCTGTTTTTCAGAAGAGGTCTGTGTAAGTTAACAACACGATGCATAAAGGGGAAAAAACAAACCACTTCTGAAGTCCTTTTAGCTGTGTCCGTGGCTCTGTCCCCTCCTCTTCCATGGTGACATTTCTTCCTCAGCAGTGACCTGCCCAGGACCAGTCATTCTCTTCTGTACCTGGCAAAAATGTGGTAAAATCAGGGTTGTTACAGAATCACAGAATCAGTCTGGTTGGAAAGGACCTTTCAGATCATCGAGTCCAACCATAACTCAGCTCTACCAACCATGAACCCAACTCTACCAAGTCCAGTGCTTACACCACATTCCTTGTTTTTACCTGTGTTTTCTGAAATTCCTGGAAGAAGCAGGTGTGGGAATGGGGAGTCCAGTCGTGGGGTTCATGAGGTTCATGCTCCATGTGTTCACGAGCTCCAGGCTAAGGCAGAGACACCAGTTTCTGCTCTCTGGCTCTGGAATGTTCCTCTCATCCCTCCAGCCTCCCTGTCTCCTGGAGTGGGCTGGAGAGCATCATGTCCCCACTGTGGATCATGGTTAGAGGGTATTTTAGAGAGAGTATTTTTAATGGAGTGTTTATGGAGTATTTTAAGCCCACGTTTGCTATTGGCATTCCAAGAAAACCCACAGGACTAAGTAGGATCACAGGATATTGGACAGTTTGGGATCTGCAGCCCAACGTCAAGGGTTTCAGATTCCTGGCTCTGAGCCTTGTTTGAGTAGGAGTAAATAATTATCAGTCTTCTTGGGCATCATCTCTCCAAAAATCCCAGCTGGGAGGGGGTGGGAAGGTCTCCCAGCTGCCCCAGACCACAAAAGTAGAGGTGGAGGAGGCTGGGTTTGCTCCTGGTAGCAGACTTGTCCTCTGACACGGTGGGTTTATTTGGAATTTGAAGGTTTGGAATTTGGATTTGTGTGGTGGACACCTGAGGCAGAGAACTTGCCTCTACGTGGGAGATGAAAGTGATGAAAACTGGATTCTGCTGCATGCAGTAGGTGTTAGTGTGAGATCAACCTGCCAGGCAGGCAGAGCTGCTGTCCTGTCTGTGCTCACCTTGGAAAATCCCTGCTGGAGCAGGAGTTCAAAGCCACGTTCCCAAATACTCAACCTCTCTCCTAAGCAGGGAGACCAGGAGTTTCCCTCTTGGACTTCCCATCACAGCAAAGGAAACCCCAGCTGGGATACTCAGAGTCACAGAGTGGTGGGGGTGGGAAGGGACCTCTGGAGATCATCCAGTCCAACCCCTGCCAGAGCAGGGTCACCTCCAGCAGATCCCACAGGAACACGGCCAGAGGGTTGGGGATGTCTCCAGAGAAGGAGACTCCACAGCCTCCCTGGGCAGCCTGTCCCAGGGCTCTGCCACCCTCACAGGCAAGATGTTCCTCCTCATATTCCTCTTGTGCTCCAGCTTTTGCCCACCTCATGGCTGCTTGGACGACTCTCCAAGTTTTAGGGAAGAAAAGTTGAGAACAAAAACACTTAAAATCTTGACAAGAAGGAGGCAGGGGGGGAATTATCTGCTGGGCAAATGGTCCCTGGAGCCCAACAGCAGCGAGGAAACCTGCCCCCAACAGCTGGAAAAGCTGCCTGGGTTTTTTTATGCTTAACTAATAGAGGGAGGAGGGGAAGGAAATAGATCTAGAGAGATGTTCCCCATGAAGATGATTGTACTTGTATATAAAACATCAGGCAGTCAGGGCAGAGAGTGATGAATATTCAGCTGGGGGGGAAATGATGCTCCCAGGGTTCCATCCACCCCAGTCCCCACCATCCTCCGAGAGTCTTTGAGAATTTATTGCTCCTTTTAATCACTGCTGGGGAATGAATTGGCAGCACTATTACTGGATGGGCACATCCCATAGATTTTATTTACATATCCTGGTGACAGAATAACAAGGAGTTTTCATATGTATTTTTAATTTATTTTGATTTCCTTTATTCTTAAAAAAAAAAAAAAAAGGCAAAAGAATTCCGTGGTTATTTCGCTGCGTTGGATCATACGGGGCTGGTGCTGAGGGGTCCTGAGCTGCTTCATGTTGCTAAACGGGGAATTTGGCCAAGCCATCGTGTCTCTGGGGCTGAAAGGAGGGCAGAAACCCTCAAAACTGGTGTCTCTGCTACGTAACTGGCAGAGAAGCAGCCCCAGGATTGATCTCAGCTCTTCCTGATCCTTCTTTGCCCTTCAGCTCCTGCTTCTGCCACTGCACTGGGCCCAGTTGTAGAATCCCAGACTGGTTTGGGTGGGAAGGAACCTTAAAGATCATCCAGTCCCACCCCTGCCATAGGCAGGGACACCTCCCACCAGCCCAGGCTGCTCCAAGCCCCATCCAACCTGCCCTTCAACACTGCCAGGGATGGGGCAGCCACAGCTTCTCTGGCCAACCTGGGCCAGGCTCTCCCCACCCTCCCAGCACACAAGTTCTCCCTCCCATCTCATCTCCAGCTCCCCTCTTCCAGCTGGAAACCCTTCCCCCTGGGCCCAGCCCTCCCTGCCCTTGGCCAAAGCCCCTCCCCAGCTTTCCTGGAGCCCCTTCAGGCACTGCAAGGTGCTCCAAGCTCTCCCTGGAGCCTTCTCTTCTCCAGGCTCAACACCCCCAACTCTCCCAGCCTGTCTCCAGAGCAGAGCTGCTCCAGCCCTCCCATCATCTCTGGGGCCTCCTCTGGAGTCTCCAACAGCTCCGTGTCCTTATGTTGGGGGCTCCAGAACTGGACACCGTTCTCCAGGTGGGGTCTCACGAGAGCTGAGTAGAGGGGGAGTCACATCCATCCAGTGGTCTCTGCAGTGGCCACATCCGTGGCTGTGGAAGGATTTTCAGGGGTGGTTCAGCAGTGAGTTGCCCTTTTTCTGGCTCTCTTTTCTGCCAAGCAGCAGTGGGAGCATCTCCTGAGCTGGAGCTCTCTGCCCTTGCTTACACTGAACCACCTTTGATGGACCTTGGAAAGAAAACAAACATCCAGCCGTGGCTCCAGCATAGCCTGATTTTTCCATCCAGGACATCCTCAGGTTGTTGCTTTAAGCATATTTTAGGGGAAAAATGTCTCTTTTGGTTGTTTGAGGAGTGTCTGTTCAGGAACCCACACACAGCCCCGTGTGCAGAGTCAGGGCAGTGGAAGCTGATTGTCCTTCCGTGGAGGAACTGCTCTCCAGATCTCCAAAGGTCACAGCTTCTTCCATGTCCCAGACATGTCCTGCAGTCCTTCATCCCCCTTTCCATTTGATCCAGCTGATGTTATCTCTTCTTGTGGTCTGGAGCCCCCAACATGGAGCTGTTGGAGAGAGTCCAGAGGAGGCCCCGGAGATGATGGGAGGGCTGGAGCAGCTCTGCTCTGGAGACAGGCTGGGAGAGTTGGGGGTGTTGAGCCTGGAGAAGAGAAGGCTCCAGGGAGAGCTTGGAGCACCTTGCAGTGCCTGAAGGGGCTCCAGGAAAGCTGGGGAGGGGCTTTGGCCAAGGGCAGGGAGGGATGGGCCCAGGGGGAAGGGTTTCCAGCTGGAAGAGGGGAGCTGGAGATGAGATGGGAGGGAGAACTTGTGTGCTGGGAGGGTGGGGAGAGCCTGGCCCAGGTTGGCCAGAGAAGCTGTGGCTGCCCCATCCCTGGCAGTGTTGAAGGGCAGGTTGGATGGGGCTTGGAGCAGCCTGGGCTGGTGGGAGGTGTCCCTGCCCATGCAGGGGGTGGGACTGGATGATCTTCAAGGTCCTTCCAACCCAAACCAGTCTGGGATTCTGGGATTCACTCCATGACTCCATGACCTTGTGTGGGATGTGAACTGCTCCAGGCATTATCTCCACCTGCAGCTCCAGAATGATCCTGGGGAAGCAGTGAGTCACTGGCACTCAGAGGCTTCCTGGTGAGCTGGAGGGGGAGGAAAACAAATCCCCTGAGGAAAGAGCTTTTTCCAGTCCCATCGTGTGTGGGTTTGTTGGCCAAACGATGGTGTCTGACTTCCCCAGTGGATGCAGCAGGAGACAATGGCGCTCTTCCATCCCTCTGGAATGATGTTGGATGTGTGGAGGGTGGGAAAACAAATGCAGGTAGAAGTGTCAAGGCTTTATTTTTCAAAACAAGCAGGCTCATCCCAGGGTAAGAGCTCATCAGGGAATCTGAGCAGTGGTGGTGTTCCCTCTGTCTCACTTCTCTCATTCCCCTGCACCCCAGACCCATCCCTGCAGATCCATCCATTTCCTCTTGCTTGGGATGGTGGTTCCAGACCTGCATCTGCCCAGGCTGCTTCCCTGGAGCAGAGCTCTGTGTCTGGGTGTCAGACAGATCCGTGCAGGGCTTGGCAGTCCTGGCAGGGGGTGAAGGACCCTGTCTGCCTACCCCGTGGTCATCTGGTTGCTCCAAAAAGTCTCTGTTCCCAACGTTTTTTTCCCTCCCACAGTTCCAGGAGGAGCAGCGCAGGAGGGAGGTGGAGGAACGCCGGAGGTTCCCTCTGGAGCAGCGGCTGAAGGAGCAGATCATCGGGCAGGAGAGTGCCATAGCCACCGTGGGGGCAGGTAGGACCTCCCCTGCCCCTCTGCCCCACACAGAATGATGGAATCACTGAGGGTGGGAAAAGGCTTTTCAGACCATCCAGTCCCACTGCTCCCCCCAACCCTGCCAAGGCCACCACTGACCCGTGTCCCTCAGCACCACATCTCCACGGCTTGGAAACCCCTCCAGGGATGGGGACTCCAGCCCTGCCCTGGGCAGCCTGGGCCAGGGCCTGACAACCCTTGCCAGGCAGAAATTGTTCCCAAGATCCAACCTCAACCTCCCCTGGCACAACTTGAGGCCGGTTCCTCTTGTCCTGTCGCTTGTTCCTGGGGAGCAGAGACCGACCCCCTCTGGCTCCAACCTCCTCTCAGGCAGTTGCAGAGCCAGAAGGTCTCCCCTCAGCCTCCTTTGCTCCAGGCTCAACACCCCCAGCTCCCTCAGCTGCTCCTCAGCAGACCTGTGCTCCAGCCCCTTCATAGAATCACAGAATCCCAGACTGGTTTATGATGGAAGGGACCTTAAAGCTCATCCAGTGCCACCCCCTGCCATGGGCAGGGACACCTCCCACCAGCCCAGGCTGCTCCAAGCCCCATCCAACCTGCACTTCAACACTGCCAGGGATGGGGCAGCCACAGCTTCTCTGGCCAACCTGGGCCAGGCTCTCCCCACCCTCCCAGCACACAAGTTCTCCCTCCCATCTCATCTCCAGCTCCCCTCTTCCAGCTGGAAACCCTTCCCCCTGGGCCCAGCCCTCCCTGCCCTTGGCCAAAGCCCCTCCCCAGCTTTGCTGTAGGCCCCCAGCTCTGTTGCCCTTCTCTGGACATGCTCAGCAACCTCTCCTGCTCTGGGGGGAACACGAGTTGTTCCCTCTAGCCCTGATCCAGGGCTGCCTCTGGGCAGGTCCCCGAGGTTGGTGGTGGACTCATGGTGAGGTCCAGCAGATGTTTCTGGGCTGTGAGAGTCTCAGGGAGGGCTGTGTCAGGTGCAGCAGCACAGAGGACCACCCAGTGCTCTCCCAGACTCTGGGTGAGGTGCCCACAATCCCTTTAATTTGGGATGATTCCTCCCTAGACTAAACCTCTCGTGGCTTGAAGGTCAGAGCTGGTCACCCAGAGTTCAGTCCTCAGCTGAACGTGGTGACACTTGAACATGGAGCTCTCTGCTTACGAGACTGTTCATCTTCAGAACATCTCTGCTTAATAATTCATGAGCAGATTCCTGCAGCTCTGTGTGCAGAAGCCCCTCACCCACGGGCTGCTCTGGGGGATGTTTCCTGCATCCCTTACAGACCTAGGGGGCTTTGTTCCATGGTGAAATTCAAGCAGGTGCTTCAGCCACACTTCCCTGGCCATATGTGGTACATTAGATCAAAGACCAGTGACCTGTGACTGTACCAGAGCATCTGGAGCAAGATAGTAGTGAGAGGACAAGGGGGGATGGATTTAAACTGGAGGGGGGGAGATTTAGGTGAGACATTAGGAGGAAATTCTGTGCTGTGAGGGTGGGGAGAGCCTGGCCCAGGTTGGCCAGAGAAGCTGTGGCTGCCCCATCCCTGGCAGTGTTGAAGGGCAGGTTGGATGGGGCTTGGAGCAGCCTGGGCTGGTGGGAGGTGTCCCTGCCCATGGCAGGGGTGGGACTGGGTGATCTTGAAGGTCCTTTCCAACCCAAACCATTCTGGGACTCCATGGTCTCTACAGTACTTTCCTCCAAGCTTCTTCCATCCCCCCCTTCCTGGATGTCTTGCCATTCAACCTGAAGATACCACTAAACCCTTTGGGCAGCAGCACATCCCTGTGACATTCCCAGTTGTATCCATGACCCCGTAGAGATGCAGGTGGACACTACCCTCTGTTGCTACACCCAGAGACAGGGGACACCTCCCTGAGAGGCTGTTGCCTTTCCCAGTCTGATTCCCTTCCTTTCTGTCTGGGAGCTGGGTTTGTTGT